>VUQG01033047.1:0-15490 GCA_015106755.1 Etia nguti | reverse complement strand
TGTGTAAAAATAACTCAGTTGTTTGGTGGTGGCTATGGCGGAGCTTCCACAGAGGCCAGCAGGTGGATGAGGGAAAGGGGAGGCAGGGGTCGCCGGTCCGAGTGTCAGGTGAACTGAACTTCAGGTAAGAAGTTATGACCTGCAGTCTATGGGTGCTATGATGTTACTGATAGTGAACTTTATTTTATTCATAAGGTTAGTTAGTAAAGTTGCCAACCGTCCCATAAAAAAGGGAATCCTCCCGTATTCAGAGAAAATATTACGCGTTTCGTATTGAGCCGAAAAGGAACAGAGTTTGTCCTGTACTTCAGCTACAATGGAAAAAGACACAAAGCTGGAGTTATTCTGTGTATTTACGCTGTCAGCTGCCTCTTCTTCTCTCATTCTCTCCCCCTCCCTCTCCTGTTGCTACTTCAATCAAGAAAAAACTGATCAATAATCAGCTGATCGGCTTTTCTGACGCAAGTCCCGTTTCTCTTGTTTATCTCCCACTTTGCGCCAGAAAGAGGAAACCAGCGGATGTTGCGCTAAACAACAGCAGCACGTTTAAGCTTGATAAGCTGTTGTTAGAATTTATTTAATATTACTTTCTACACCAGGATCCTTTTCTATGTAGCTGACAGCTGGTAACTGTGCAGGGGCGGGTCTAGCAAAGTTTTGCCAGGGGGCCAGGTAGGGCATTAAAAGGGAAAGGGGGGCACAAAGAAATACTTTTCTTTCTTATTCTCGTTTAAAATGTCTAGCTTTTAATAAATAATTATCTGAATCTTACAACCAAAGTTTTTATCTGATGTAAAATGCATAGAAATCATACATATACCAACAAGACAGTGTACATCACTGTCACAACAGCGTTTTTTTTCATTCAAAGGCTTTATGGCTTCCTATAATACCTGGTGGGCCGGTCTCTAGTCAAAATGCCCGGGCCGATTTTTTGTCCCAGTCCAGCCCTGCCAGCACCCATTAATTAGTTCAGTCCTGTCATGAAACGCCTAGTTCTTCGCTACCTCAGCATTTTAAAAATGAGATGTTGCAAACACAGGGTAGATTATTGAAGTTATTCAAAAGAAAACAGCAAATCACAAACCTGAAGTAAGGTGAGGCAGACATAACTTCATAGGCCTGCTGAAAGTTGACTTAGGTAAACAGCATTTCTGAAATCGACCCAGTTCCCCTTTGTCACATCCAGCACATTGCTATTAACAACCACTATCACTACCTGCTTCTTTGTAAAATAAAATTGCCCCAGGACAAAAATGTAAATACAGTGTGGTAAAGTCCCTTACAATGTGAACAATGTAAATATCAATATTTATGTTGCTATATTGGGCAGCATGGAGCCCAACTGGCATTAGCCATATAATACTAGAATTAGCAGCTCCAACACTGGCACCCTGTGTTTTTCACAGATGAGAGCAAGTTCCCCCTGAGCACATGTCACAGACAGGAAAGGGTCTGGAAAGTTGTGGAGAATGTCATGCTGCCTGTAACATCATTCGGCAAGACCAGTTTGTTGGTGCATCAGTGATTGTCTGGGGAAGCATATCCATGGAAGGGACAGCACCCTGACTGCAGGTATCGGGAGGAAATCTTGAATGCACTGTCACACAATAGACTGGTGCAGTGTGTCCTGAGTTACTCCTGGACAATGCCCGGCCTCATGTGGCGAGAGTTCCTGGCAGTTCCTGGAGGATGATGGAATTGATACTACTGACTGGCCGCCATGCTCGCCTGACCTAAATCCAACAGAACACTTGGCCGTTATGTTTCAGTCCATCTGATGCTGCAAAACTGCAACTCAGACTTTTCAGGAGTTCAGTGATGCCCTGGTCCAGATCTGGAAGGAGATCCCACAAGACACCATCCGTCGACTTGTTAGGAGCATCCCCCAATGTTGTCAAGCATGCATACAAGCACGTGGGAGCCATACAAACCACTGAGTACTATTTCGAATTGTTTTTGTGGCCCTCTGAATTTTCCATTTCCATCAAATGATGTGGCATCCTTTAGTTCCTCAAACATTACACTGTCCCAGTGAGAATGGGAAAAAAATCTAAAGGGGTTCCAAGAGTTCCTTTAATTTTTTTTGATCAGTGTATTTATCTGATAACACAAGAGTTTGAGTAATTTTGGGATTGGAAAGTCACTTAAGACCTCTGTGTAATACTCTCTAAATGCGCGTTCACAATTCATTCTTTATCCTGTTTCAGGAAGCAGCGTGAGATCTGGCTCCAGACTCCAGCAGCTGTTCGGAATGAACAAGCACAGGCCTTGGCCAGTACTGTCAATCTGATTATACTCACTCCAGCCCTAGCTGCCTGCAGCCCTTGGATAGATCCAAGACTCCCGCAGGGTTTCTTATGCAGGGGGGAAAAATAATTAAACAGAAACACAATCATTCCTGGAAAACACTGCTGTTACATAACTCTAGTGCACCAATACATAATTGGGTAATTTGCCTTTAAATGAGCCACACACATGGTCAGACAATTAAGAATCTGGTCTGCCATTTCTGCTGATAATTGATCTTAGTTAAAGAAAAAAATGCTTCATTGTGATCTCATTGTAGGCCTCATTAGGGTTTTAATTGGACTTGAGAGGGTTGTATTAAGGAGCTATTATGCTGTTATAATGTAGTTGTATTCCTGCCTGTGGCTTGCTTGCAAGCAACTAGAGTCAGCCCCCCCCCCCCCCATCATTAGGCTTCAGTGGATCCATGCTTCAGCTCTAGCAGCCTTCCTTATTCTTGCACTTGAGAAGAAATCTGTGAAGACACATATTGAGCCATCTAACTATTCAATACCACTCCAACAGAAGCAATACAATCTGAGTTGGCTGTACCCATAGCCCCTTGAGCAAAGCGTGCCAGTGAGAGTTGGCCTTCATTCAGTGACAACATACTAAGTAAACAAACGGAGTGGAAACAACAAGGAAGGCTCTGTGTTTTTGTGTGAAACCTTATCACGAAGAGTTACATGTAGAGCTTCAAATAACTTACTCTTACAGCAGCAATAGTTCAAAGAAACAAAGCATCTTCTAGATCAAAGCTCTTCTAAAGCGACACTGTGATCAACTTTCACTGCAATCAACCCAGCAGACACATATGCAGTGTTAAGGTTAACTTACAGAAACAGAGGAAATGCGTACCGTATGTAAGTCAGCAGAGGGACGTGAGCTTGTCGCTGCTACCACGTCTTGATCGGACTAAACCTGGTACAACAAGCCACTGAGCTCAGCACCGTCTCTCTCTCCCACACACACACACACACACACACACACAAACCAAACACCAAAGGGAGGAGACAAGGCAGCACCGAGAACAAGTATGCAAGAGAATTTAAGCCTCTCTATGATGAACGCCGTTTCCTCTCTTCCCCAGTCCTTTTCTTCCTCTTCTCATCGCTCAGAGCATTCAGTAAAATTCTTATTGTCCCACTCAAGCGTTATATCACAGCCATTTGTTTACTCTTCCATCGCTTTTATCTATCCTCAAAAGCACTCATGACTTGCTCTCTTGATATCTCACCTTCCATCTTCACAAAAAAAGAAATAATTTTTTTTACTCTCCATTTCACAAAAATGCAACTCTTTCAAACATGTTTTTCAGCCCAACATCATCTGACTGACACGCAAAGCAGCAAAGAACCCGCACAACCACAAAAACAAGGAAGTAGGCCGCCTTCTGTTTATAAAGGACTGAACTTGCAGCCGCAATTAAAACGTAGTGCGCTGAAGCAATTATTGCAAAAAGGCATGCATCCCCTCGAGCGTGGCTAGTGTAACCACACGGCTCTTTTGCACCAATAAACAAAAGTGTCCGAGCCGATTTCCGAAGCCATCGTGGAAAATAACCCCAGAGGAGGACGCGCGACCACACACACACACACACACACACACGATGTTGCCTTGTTATAGCCCAGTAACACAAGCCTTAATGCACTCTCTGCTTTCCTTCTGTGTCCATTAACTGTTTTCCACACACACCGCAGAATGTGTGGCGGGTGGGGGGGGTGAAGACATGCTGAATAGTTTGTCGTTTCTGTAAGTGCAATGTTTGAAGATGCAGTTACACCCCAGTTTCAGTCTGATTGCAGTGGCATCTTCAGTAAGCGCAAATAATCTGCAAAACGAGACTCAGCCAAACAGCTTCCACGCCAGTCTCATCAGCAAACACATTTAGACTTATCCAGTGTCTCATTAGGTCTGTAGTGTTTACTTTATAAATGCTTCAACATGTCTGCAAGTAGTCTAGAAGAAGGTTTCAAAGGTTGAGCGATGGGGAAGGAAAAAAAGAAAAAAAATCAGTGAGCAAGTACAGTCAGCAGTAGCTGCTGAACAGAGCCTGTTGTGGTTGTCATCTAAGCTGTTGCTAGCTAGCATGTAAACATTACTGGTGACAGGACAATATAACGTGGGAAAAAACAAACTTAATGTGGGTGGAAACTTAGATGTGTCAGCAGTTTTTTTCCCCCTCTCTTCTCTTTGGCAAGTCACAGTGCACACTGGCACATTTTATTTACAGATATACCAATGTATCTGTTACATAAAATATGCTGAATAAACCTAATTTCTGTTTACTTAAATATATTAAAAATAACATATAAAAATGAATTCCTTTTGATTATGTTGAATTATTTTACAAATTAAGTAAGCAAGACTTCAGAGTACTTGTATTACAACCCCAGGAGCTACTATTTTACAGTCATCAGTATAGTCCACCCTCGGTATTCACGGGGGTTAGGGACCACAAACGCCCATGAATAGCTGAAATCAACAAATACTTGAGACCTCCTCTAAAAACGTTTGTAACTTTCTATTTTAATAGTTCAAACACCAAATAAATCTTAAACTATCTACTGAAAATAATTATAAAACATTTTAGATATGCTCTATGAAAAAAATCAGCGAACAGGTGAATTATCTGAGAGTTACGTTCCACAGAAAAATCCAGGAATAGGTGAATTCACAAATACTGAACCACAAATCGACGGAGGTCACTGTACAACAAAAAAAAATGATGGCTTTTTTCTCCTTCTGTACTCTCTGTACCGCTACAAACTTAATGCATGGATGCTACATACACTGCATGTTAACACAGTGTGCAGAGCATCATTCTTGTGCTATTAGAACAAAAGCTGGCATTGCTTACTAGCCTTAAGATGGTATCAATAACTACCAGCTTGTCAGGACCCAACTGTCAAAGACTGGTTGGATCAGGTGGTTGGACGTCTCTGAAATTCCCCCCATCCCTCCACATACCTTTCTGAGGGAAGATCAGAGGAGTCTGTGTCTAAGCATTTCTGAATTAACACCAGCCCAATACAGTGATCTGTCACCTACGTGGAAGTGAAAAGAAACCAAGAACTGAACTTGTCTCTGTCTCTTTTCACATTTGATACACCACTATTTAGGGCACATTCCACGTGAAAGACCAGGTGCCACACTGTGAATGTCTTCCAGGAGAGAGACATGCAATTTATTAACCCGAAGATGTGAGGAACTGAAAAAGACTAAATTAAAGTGAGAATAAAATTGCTTCGAAATCTGGAAATAATCTTTCAAAGTAAAGTGGTGCACATGAAACAAAAAAGCTCTGTCCTAACAGAGGAAACTGACGGTATATGTTGGTAGTCTTAAGGAGACAGTCAGCATGTAGCCTGCTGGGAGAGATGACTGTGATTCATATCTCAGGGTTCAAAGTTATTTTCAGCTTCACAAAACACGCCTGTTTCTCTCACTTTACAGTTCAAATAGTGGAAGCTACCAGAATCTTATGCAAAGAGCATGAAAAAAGTCAACCAGCTCTATCGAACACACTCAGACACGTAAAACTCATTTGCAACACTGGCCATCATAATTAGACCAAAGAGTTCATCTGCAGGCAGGAACCTCCTGCTGAGTGTCACTCAGTCTGAGACTTTAACAGCGTTTTCTCAAAGAAGAAACAAAGCACTCATTTATACTAGAGACAAGAGCTGCACTGTTAACCCATTAATATCATTTAAGAAATTTGGTTTTACAGGTTTTTCTCTTCTCCAAAAGTTGATTCTGTTCATCTGGACGTAGCGTTTTGTGGGAGAAACGTTTCGTCACTCATCCAAGTGACTTCTTCAGTCTCAGCTGACTGCAGGTTTCCCCAATCTTATAAACAGTACATTTGCATAACGACTGAAACCAGCCCACTGAAGGAACAATGGGCTGGGAGGTCAGTTCCTTAATCTTAATTATGCAAATTCTCATGACCAACTCCAGACAACGCTCTGAATCTACTGCTAAAAAATTTTAAGCTCAAGCATTCATTCAGCATCTAGAATACTCAATAGTGAGATATTTCACTTGCATGGGTCATCTACCAATAGGAAGGTCGGCGGATCGATCCCCAGCCCTTATACGATCTGCCCTGATGCATCCATTGGAGTGTGAGTGTGAATGTTAGATAAAAGTGCTTATGCATAGATATGCGCTTTGAGTGCTCAGAATTGCATAGAAAGGTGCTATACAAGTAGCAGACTACTTACTATTTGTAAGTAACCTCCAGTACCTCTGGTTGTTTTTCTACTTCACTTGTTCTTTTTGTGTTGAAAACACAAAGGCTATGATTTGCATGACTACAACACACATTTATGAGTACTTCAGTGGCCATAACAACAGATTTAACAATGGATAGATCTGTAAAAGCGCCATGTTTCACTACACATGACATGTACAGCTGCCACTCCTCTAGCATCATAACTGCAGCTCACGAGCAGACAGTGAAGTTGAGGAAGTCGATACTCCAACAGTGATGTTCACCTGTTTGTCAGTGTGCACACCAGCAAAGAGAAAAGGGAAGCTTTATCGGCTTAGAAATCCATTCTGATTGGTTGTATTCTGGGTTCTGAAATCAGCTACAGCTGCCACGTCATCTTTTCAAAGTTACTGTTTTTTTCTAGCTTTCGGTTTCAGTTTCTGAGGTCAACGCTGTGAAAGATGAGCCTGCTTTTCCTGTTTACTTTAACCAGTTTGTTTTAGTGGTGACAATGTGTCTAATCAGCCCACGCTGTCACTTCTGCTCTGTCAACACCACCCTCGTCTACACAATGATGCTTACAAAGTAAGGAAGCCTCAGTTCCTCACTGTCCAAGAGGAGCCTGAAGCCAATTTTCACCTCTGGTTCCTTGAAGCCTCCCGTCGCTTCTTCCTCCTGTGACATTACATGGCATTTTGGGTTTAATACAAAGAGTCTCTAAAAGCTCTGCTAGTTTGAAATCCTTTTCTTCAGAGCCGCTCTGTTTATTTTGCCGATACCTGGGACAAAAGAAATATTCCTGACTATTAGTCTGAACAGCGTTCTGAACGAAGCATAATCTGACTTTAAACTTGCATTTGAAGTCAGAGTTGTGGTAGGCAACTCACTTTCAATTCACCACACAGCTGAAAGTTTAAACAAAACTGAGCTGTTTACATGGGTGCTCATTCCCTTGACTTATCAAAAGGCTCTTTTTTTCCCCCGAATGGTAGGAAATTTAATCACAGTCAAAAGCTTTACGATAACCTAGAACTGCTAATGGAACCTGAGCGTAATGTTACTATTAACCATTTTCATACATATAGAAACAGCTGGAAATTGTCTCCTGGTGCAAAATAATGTATCACACAGTATATGTGACAGCGAGTGGCTAGTGCTATGTTAAGTGCTCCCCTGAACACCCTACCCTGTTCCCTCAAAAGTAGATCAAAGTGGTTTAGCAGACCGTGCAGGGCTTCCTGACATGCATGAGAAGAGTTTACTAAGGGCTTACAGCATCTGCAGATTTTTATTATGAAAGTAAAAAACAGGGTGGAAGCAATTTTGACCTCAGTTATATCCATAGATATTCACGTTGATACAGACAATTTACTATTTATGTAGAGAAGAGTAGCAGACACTTTTGCAACTGTGCTGTAAAGGGTTAATGTTAGTCTCTTCCCAGTGTAAACCACTAATAAATTCTGACTGAAAAAATCAGTCCAGGGGGTACACTGCCCCTTACCCAGTGTCAGTTAAAGAGAGTCTCCAAAATTTAATTGTTCATAATTCAAACCTCTTTGCTTATTACCCGTTACAAAATGGTGAGATGGTTTTTCATGTAAACATTCATGTTGGAGTTGGCCTAAACTTCAAAATTGTGCATCCTAATTGGCAACTAAGAGGCTCAGTTGTGGGGGAGGATTGGGGAGTGGTGCATGAAATAAATGAGCTTTTTCTCATTCATTTCAAATACCTTAGCTGATGATCTCTGAGTCACAGATTCTCTTCTCTTACCTCCGAGCTGCCTCAAACCCATTGTTCAACTGCATAATGGTTGTCTTTGTGCCTTTTCGCTGCTGCCTATTATTACCAGCCGGTCACCAATGCTTTCATTACAGTATGTACAATGCAAATGACAGCAGACTGGATGATGGTGGATGTTTGAAACAGGAGGGGGCGGGCTGCCATAAACCTTCCTGAAGTGTCTCCTGACTGTGAGGATGTCAGAGCGAAGGGAGAAGCGGCAGACACCTGGCGTGCTTCCCAGAGCCTTTCATCTCGGGTTAGGAGGCACCCTCTGTACCAGTGGGCCTTTTCAGGAAACAGCGGGATGAGCCGGCAGCAAAGTACATCCCACAGTTTAAGTCTCACACTATTCTGGCACTGTAGTCACTTATAATGTGTGATTTAGTGATAACATGCAGCCCCAGAAGCTCAACAAAGCAAGTTTATGGCTAAATCCCAGAGTAGTACACATTCATTAAATTAAATTCAATTTAAAGAAAAGCAGTTCAAAGTCAATATTAAAACATGGCTTTCAAACTAATTTATGCATCAGCAGTTTTATTATGCAGTCACTAAAACAGGGGTGTGAGAAATTAGCTTGCACTACTAACAGCGACTGAGGGTTATCAGAGCTCACTCCCACTCTTAGCAAGAATCAGAGAAGTAAGGAAGGGCTTTTAGCTCTGCTCCCATTCAGTGGCAATGTGTTTCATTGTATGTGGAGGCCTGTGGGGGAGAGAGCCTGCACTCTTATCACCCCAGTTATCTGCAATCATAATTGCCATCCTACTGGCTGCAAAAATGGCTGCTGAGGATTATGACTAAGGTAAAATGAAAGGGCAGAATGACAACAACGCTAGATGAGCTACCTGAGACTATTACTAGAGATACAATTTTAAGTGAGGAGTTTCATTGATATTTACTGTCTCACAGTATGAATAATAAACACATTGCTGGCTTTCATGTGCTTTGAACCACACACATTTTACAAAGAACTTAAACGTAACGTCTCCCTGGATGCATTTATACTTTAACATCTGATGTTTATATGAACCTGATGATGTGTGGCTCATAGTACTTTTCTGATGTCCTAAAATCTCTCCTGCAAAGAACATTCATCATCTAACTTGAAGTTTATGTTTTGCATGCTGCCACTGCTTTCTAGCTTTTTTTATTTTATCAACTACATTTCTGAATGTAGAGCCGCTGTGTGCTCTGTTAGGGGTAAAACAAATGAAACTATAGACATAAAGATCTTTTCTTTTCACATTTAAAGCTCGATTTTTACTTTTACTTTGCTACTTTCAACAAGGAACACCTAACAGGAAGTTACAACAGCTTTACATTGCAGAACACAACAAAGAACAAGAACTGCAGATGATCGTACCCTTTTCCTTTTCAGTAGCTGAAAATCTTGATTTCTGTTTGTTGGAAAGAGGACGTTGAAATGACACATATCTGTGTGACCTTTAATCAAATGCTGCTATTGTGGCAGTTTTGTTCATTCACTCTCGAGTCTGTGGCAGTCTGGTAATATTGGCACCTTAAGCTACGTATAAACTGTACTTTCTGTCACTGAGGTCAAGAAAACAGTGAGGCTTAAAGCTAAGGTCATTTGCCAGATTTGTAATCTTGGGTGTGTCAGTTGCTTGCCACAATGTCTGAAAATATAGCACATATACATACTTTATTGTCTTATTGTCCTTATTTATATTTTTGGAACAATAAATCACATTAGAAATGTATTTTAAAATGTTTAAAACACATGCCTACCCAGGAAAGTACCCACTTATGCATTATGACTTACCAAAGTTTTCTCAGGTTCCTGCTGGGACTCAGAGGAGGACTCCATGGTTGTGTCGAACCAGAGTTAGGCCTGTCAGTGCTGCTCTGAAGACTGCATATCTGTGAAGAAGAAGAGGAGATCAGAGAGAGGAGGACTTTACAAGTGTACTAATGTGGAAATGTGACCAAAGCAGTTATTTTTTGGCCTTCATTTGCATGTTTCTCAAAGTGTCCTTTCACCTTATGTGGGAAGGCTAGTTTGCAAGATTGGACTTATTTTCCGTATCATGCCTACTCATTTTTTACATTTGAGAAAAACCTGGCTGTGATGGCCATATAGAAGCAGAACAAAGGCTCTCTCTTATTTTTGCCCTTGTATTCTAATAAATCAGAAACCTCCTCACCATCCCCCATTGCCCTTTCCACCCAAACAAGGGTGCTATATCTCCAGGCCTTCAATAAACAGCCTGTTTCCAATGCACACGGGGGAGGATGGAGGATTAGCTTTTCTTTCAGTTTCCTTCCCCAGAGAGCCCTGAAAAATTCATCCTTTCAGTCCATCTTTTTCTGTCTGCCTTGAGCTTGTTTTCCCTATAAAAGTGTTGGAGCGTGGCATTGTTTTTAACCTTAATCTATCCAGGGAAAGGTTGTGCTGGTTACCACTTAGCTGCTCCACTGGACCAGATGGGGATTTACTCAAGGGTACATCAGTAGAGTAAGCGTTGTAATGTACTCTTTGGATTTACAGAAACTTGCTACTGCTTATACATTTAGCAAGGAGTGGGGAAAAAATATTGTGAAATGTTACAAATAACACATGATTTGAATAGATTTGCTGGAACGTACAGGTGTTTCTAAATTTCTACACCACGTCTCTACATCAACCCTCCTTATGAAATTGATGAGGATGTGAATAGAAGTTAGCTAACTTGCATGGACACTATTTACATACAAATACTGATATCCAACTGTGTGAATAATGTATGATTCTGTTGTTTGTTTGTAGGGTTATTTATTCTTGTTCACTTCACAATTAGCGTAGTGTATCGTGTATGATTGACTTGCATTGTATTGCACAGATTTGTAGAATCATAGTATCATGATAACATTGTTATTATTGATATCTATGACACCCAATCCTGATATTACTAGATATAACACAGAAATTTTTAATGACATTAATGAAAAATGTAATTAATATGGACTTGTCTAACCAACTCTTATCTGCAGTTCCTCAACATCCCCTAAATGGAAAACCCTGATATCAGTTTACTTTCCACTTTGTCACTGTATCCATGCAAAATATAAAAACAACAACAACAACAACAAAAGTCTTGCTCCATTGTATTCAGCTGTGATGCTACTGTCAGCTAAATACTGAACATCAGTTCATGAATAAACGAGACCATCTGTTAATTACACTATGCTTTTGGGGATATTATTTTGGATGGAGTCTTTTTTTTTTTTTTTATAGCAGCCAGTCACTTGCACCGATTGCCGTTTTATGTTGATATGTTAATGGTATGTACCTGTTGGCCCCACCTGAAGGAACACCTGAACACACTATGGCCAGTGAGACACAAAGGTGAAATGTTTCTGTTTTTCTGAAGCATAGCCCTCTAACTTATTTGCTGATAGTCATTTTAGAAATTACTCCTTCATTAATAAGAACTGATAGGGTTTTCAAAAAGTTTGCCTTATTATGTGTTCACTTTTTGTCATATTTCAGACCAGAATATAAAAATAAAATGACTGAGTTTGTATCAGAAGTTAGTGAGGTTGGTCTCTGCCTATGCAGCAACCTATGGAAAGACCACAAAACTATTTTAATGATTGTCAAACCACATTTTATTTATATATACTAAGGTATCAGTATATAGGGAAGAGGTCATCAAAATATAGGGGGAAAAGACTCAAATATATTTTATTCATAAAATTTCCCCCAAAAAATGACGAATGACAGAATTTTTAATTAACTCTCTATATGTGCACGTCCGCAGTCAAATCCATTTTGTACAGGATGTACTGCAGTGTTTTAGCAGCAGTACATGAAACACCATAGCACACACCTGCTATTCAGAATGTCCCAGGACAGACAGCACCAACTATCTCTTACAATTCTGGGTTTTATATTGCTCCAATAGCCAGTGGGTGGCATCATACATAGTTACAACCAGTTATACAGTCTGAGTCCTTTAAGGTGGTTTATTGTGGATTTATTGAGAAATCTGTCAAGGTCTGGTCACATTCTTATCTGGATATATAAAGGTTAAAGATTACAATGTGATGTGCCCCTGCTTGAGAACAGTAATCAGACCATTCATCAAGAACAATCCGAGCTCAAAAGTGTGGAACAAATGCCTTCTGAGGACATAAAAAGGCAGTTTCAAGCCCAAATTTAGTGAGCCGGATTAGTGAAAACAGAACTGTGTGTAGGAAATGTTCAGGAAATCCCAAAGGCTTTCACAAGGTGGTAAACTGCTTCGTTAAAGGTAATATCATAAGCATAGAATACAATTTTATTTGACCAATTAACCACTTCCCCACATAAGATAGCAGTTTTAGATAAATAATCACAGACTAAAAAAAATTGTTTTTTCCTACTAACATTTTGGCAAAGTCAAGTGAGCTGCTCCCAATGTTAAACCAAGTTTCCTTATTAAGGTGCCAAAAGGAGAGATGAAAAAAGTACCAGGAAGGAAGGAGGTAAGGAAACGCAAATAGTAACCAATATCAGACTGAGGACAAGAAAACAGCCAGAGTACAACACAGTCATCAAATCCCTCCACCAGTTGTTCATCCAATGAGACGCTCCAATGCCTCAACAGCCTCGGTTCCAGCCAGCACACACACTTCATGTGGCCTCAATTCTCAAGGACCCATCAAGCTGAGACAGATGCTTTCCACTCGTTGTCAAAGTCAGCTTTAGAAATCAGCACATGACTCAGCTGGGAGCAGCAACTGAGGTGGGAAGAATTATTAGAAATATCAGAATGTTTTATAGCAGTGTGTAGGAGGGTTTTTTCTCTATTGTGATGATTGCTAACACTTACTGCTATTATATAGTCTGAAGCAGTAACAGGAATGATGAAAGAATTTCCCTCTGGGGTACATAAAATGTCAAATACAGTTGGCATATTGACACTGACTTACATTTTCAGTTGATACATTCTCAATACAAAATATGCCTAACCCATCTTGGGATGATTAAATAGACAATAGCTCTTCATTTGCCCTAGATTTGTTCAAGTTGGACAACATAATGCATCATTATACTAACTACTGTGTGTTTTTTCATATAGTGAGTTTGCTGGAATAAGGAAGCCATATTGTTAAATACGAATAAGTCCCTGTACCTAGAGTAACCGGGTGAAAGTGGACAACAGGGCAATTTGCACTGTGGCACTAAGTGCATGGTTACTCCTGGCTATGCAAAAGCTGGCACTATATAGAATCTCCATCCAATTTCAATTTTGTATTAGTATTCTTCTGCTAACAATACTTGTTAACAGTATTACTTACTGCCTAATGATTATTATCTTTAGCTAATAGCCTGTCAAATTGCAGCTTTATTAGAGCCAATAAATAAAACAGACAGGAAATTAACCATCTTCTGCTTCTATTTTCTGGACTTCCTCATATCCTTTGCTGGCACTTGTTTCAGTTGGACCACAGCAGTCTGTGAGTGAAGAACTATGAATCATTGCCAAAGATAGAGGGCAAACACAGAGGGAATCCTAATCTTGTGGCTTGGCAGTGGGCCCCAAAACAAAGCCAGAAATACTAGCAGGGTTGTTTTTTTTCCCCACAGACCCCCCAAAAATGAGAGTGTTGCATATTTTCAAACACTAAAACCTTTGGTTTTACAAGGCACTTTCAATATGATGAGCTTCTTAAAGAAAATCACTAGGAAATATCACTGATGTCCTTCATAGTTGGATGGATCCCTCATTCGGTGGATATGACGGTACAGTCATGGGAAAAAGAACATTTTCGAAAGACTTTATGCAGTCCTGTTCTTGAGTTGTTTCTTTTCTAGTTCTTATCTAGTTCTTATCTTGTAGATTTGCTGCTGTATTTGGGACCATTGTCCTATTGCACGATAGTCTCATATTTGACTCTAAAATACTAGAGTTCATGGTCAACTCAATAACTGCAAGGTGCCCTGGTCTGCAAAACAAGTCCCAATCATCACCCGTGCGCAACATGCTAGACAGTTGGCATCAAACATTTGTGCTGATGTGCTGTGTTCAGTTTTTGCTGTGGTGGCCAAACATCTCTACTCATCTCGTCTGGTCGGCTGTCCAGATTCAACCTTGCAAACATAAGCAGTGCTGCCATGTTCGTTTTAGACAGTAGAGGCTTTCTTCTAGCAGTCCTTCCAAACAAGCCATATTTTTCAGTACCTCTTTTTTTGCACTGTCATAAACTTTAACATGCTAACTGAGCCTTGAAGTGTCTCAGATGCAGCACCTGGACTATTTCAAATTCTAAACATTGCACCGCGTGACCCTTGGGGTGAATTTTCACTCCCAGGAAGTTTGTGGCATCGTGTCAACCATAAATCTCAATGCTTCAGATCAGCAAAGCGCCAAAATAATGCTTTTATAGTGAGGGTCATACTTGCTGATGATGGGTTAACCAAGTGCATTTGATTAGCAACCTGACTGCTACTTAACCCCTGAATTCCTATGAAAGCAGTAAGAGCGGACTTTATAGAGTTCTCCAATTTTTTTGTAGTTTTTTTTTTCCTTTGGTTACATAACTTTTTGCCTTTTATATTTGCTTATTTGAATATGTTCGTTTAGTCTCTTTTGTACAAAAACAATTATTGGTCCAATATTGAGTGCATCACATATATACACAAAGATGCACTTCATTATAAGCATTATTATTATTTAGACTATAGAAAATGCTCATTTAAAAAAGAAAAAGAAAAACAGAAAATGACCAATCACCTCTATCTGTATTGTAAATACAGCACTAAACTATTATGATTTCGACTGTATACCGTATTTTGCGGACCATAAGGCGCACCGGATTATAAGGCGCACTGTCGATGAACGGGTCTGTTTTCATACATAAGGTGCACCGGATTATAAGGCGCATTAAGCGAAACAAAACAGTCAGATAAGTCAAACTTTACTCAACTCATTCTTCTTGCTTCCTCCACTTCCACACCATTGATTCATTAATGTTGTATTCTCTCACCGCTGCTCTATTCCCATGTTGTTGCAGTATATTAATGACTAACCTGGTATTGTGGATAGATTATCTCAGTTGTTCTCCTGACTGAAGTTTGGTCGGTTTACAGCATCCTGCCATGCGATTGCATTTGTCCCTGCATTTGTCTCGGGAGGGTTGAGTGGAAAAAAGTTGGTGTTCATCCTCCAGCTTCACTGTGTTTATGTTATGCTAACAGAGCTGTGT
>VUQG01033038.1:0-11736 GCA_015106755.1 Etia nguti | reverse complement strand
CAACTATTAGTCGTGCGCTGCACAAAGTTGGCCTTTATGGAAGAGTGGCAAGAAGAAAGCCATTGTTAAAAGAAAACCATAAGAAGTCCCGTTTGCAGTTTGACACAAGTCATGTGGGGGACACAGCAAACATGTGGAAGAAGGTGCTCTGGTCAGATGAGACCAAAATGGAACTTTTTGGCCAAAATGCAAAACGCTATGTGTGGCGGAAAACTAACACTGCACATCACTCTGAACACACCATCCCCACTGTGAAATATGGTGGTGGCAGCATCATGCTCTGGGGGTGCTTCTCTTCAGCAGGGACAGGGAAGCTGGTCAGAGTTGATGGGAAGTAGGATTGTAAAAAAAAATAACATACCAAAACCCAAAAATTAGCTTTTTTAAAGTTACTTGGAATATAGTCAGTTTCAAAGGCACAAGGACCCAGCAGAAACAAGCACTTCTCTCACCCTCATTAAGTCTTGATAAGATTTTCCTTTCTGCCCTCCCTCTTCCAAACTCGTGTGCTCCCAGAGGAGGTCCAGGGAGGTAACTTTACCTCAGTATGTATGTATGGGCATGTGTATAAAAGATGTTGAGGATGCCTTGTAAATGCTGACGAGAAGAGCAAAGATAAAAGATTATGGGTTGACCTTTGGAAAACAAATTACCTACAATTTAAAAAAACAACAAAAAAAACCAAACAAAAAAACCTTGGAGAAACATGGAAGACCAAAAGGTCCTTACTTTTGTGCCATCTGGTAAGTTTTACAGGAGAGGAGTGAGGTGAGGAAGTGAACTGTCAAACCTGTGGAGAAAGCCTTTTTAGAGTGTATGTGTGAATGTTTCTTTCCTGATTCTTTTCACTTGTGGCTGCTTTTTACATGTTTAATGTCTTCTTGTTGTTAACAATAAAACTAAAACAGAATAGGAGGTGATGCTTTCATTGCCCAGAGAGCAAGAAAGTCAAAAGCAAAGCAAATGGGTCAATATTTACAGTATGGCAATAAATGATACACTCATCTGCCATGCAGTGCTTTAATAAGAGACCTGCAAAAATATTTCCAGCACCCGATTTAATGCTTTTGTGGCACCAGGAAGAGTTCAAGAAAATTATCACAAGTTATATAATTTTTCTTACTGAAATTTGTCTTTTCTTTAGAGAGAAATACTGTATGTAATCTTGTAGAGTCTTTAAATCATCAAGTGCCCTAAGATGACTATTGTTGAAAACTGGTCCTTTATAACAACATTTGAAAAGAAATCTACTGAAATTCTATAAGTATATATGCTTATGTTAATGGTAACACAATTCAACTGGCTGAAGTGATTATTAGTGATTATTATTAATAATTATTAATTAGTAAAAATGTCTAATGTTCTAATCTGGCAAATCTCAAGGTTTTCCATTCTTAGCCCTTCATTCTGTGGTTGGCGTTGGTGATCATTTCAGTGTCAGAAAATCTACCAACCTCAATAACACCCCCGATCCTTTACTTTAGATTATTACCTAAAGGCTTCCAGGTTTCCTATAATTCAGCAGGACATCCGTGTAATGAACATCAATTTGCTTTTAGGATTAGCAAATAAAATTCTTTTGAAGTGAGAAAAATCTCCTCTCAGTCAGGTACTTAGGTTGTTATAAATTATGTAACTGTAACTGTACTGTTGGTTTCTAATGTTTGTTTATCCAGCACAGTGAATGTGCTGGATAAACAAACATTAGGTTATCCTTATCAGTACCCTTTGAGGTGTTGATGTGGAATGAGCGGTAGTTCCTCCTTCCTGTTATTTATATAATAAAAAAACATATGTCTGCATTGTGAGCCACAGTGTACACACTGTTCATGGTACAGGAGCGTGCACCCACCATGGTCAAATTAAGTCTTGATAAGATTTTGCTTTAGCAGCAGGTATAGTAATTCAGTGTATTTTATTGAATGGTGCATAAGAGTATATCATTAGCTGACCTTCTTATTTGATAGACAAGCTATTATAAGTCCTTACATGTGAACGCCATGGCCCTTCTGCTTTCATAGTTTGACCTTGTGCAGTTCAGCACGGAGATCTCAGATTTGCAGCTAAGCATACTTGTTTTCAGAGACCCAACAAGGATTCTCCTGTTTCCTTTTTCACAAGGACATAGCCTGCTTACAGTCTACAGATGGCAGTGTGGCTGTATGTAAGAATAAATCTTATGCTTTAAGACTTACAGATTTGTTTCATGAGATAAACCAATAACAGATAGCAAACAATGTGCAACAACAGAGGGGTGATTTGGCATGTCAACTGTAAAATACAATTTCAGATTCAAACATACTGAGAAAATTCAGATAAACTGGTGATTAATACAAGGACACAAAACAAGATGCACTAGCACTCTTACTTAAACACAATTTCATTTTGAGCCAAATGCCAACACCAACATACTACTATCCTGATGGCAGTGATATCCTGCTTAAAAGGCATAATGGTTATTTGTTGTGTGGGCTGCTAACCATACTAGATGATAAGCAAGAAGTGACCGACTGTACTGAAAGAATAGTGGCAGGTAGATAATAGACAAGCATTTCTGTCACTGACAATTCAGCTATTTTTTTCCCTTATTTTTGTCCTCCCAAAATGTCATTTATGTCTTCACCTCAACTTTCAGTGGGGACTAATAACAAAGTGATGACATTACTCCTTTTGTTCACAATATTGATAAGGAATAGTTTAGCATAATTACAATAAACCTGACATTCATGTTTTCATGAGGCAGTTTCAGAGATCACATGCACACACTGTCCTGGCACAGACGGCTGTGTAGTCTGTGTGGACTCCTGTGAAGAGGAGGCGGCCTGGGAATGTTCTATCTAATCTGCTTTGAGATATAGCCTTGCTCCCAAGCCCCTAGAGCCAAACAGTGCTTCAGGCAATGAAAACTCATCTGTACAGCTGCAGCAGTGTCTCACAGATACATGACTGCCAATACAAACATCAGACACAGCTGGCACTAGATTTGTTCTGTAACTGAGACTTCACAGATCTCTTTTAAGATTCCCAGGTTGTTGGGTTTTTTTCCTCTCTCCACAGCATTACCATAACTTGACATCAGCTCCTTAATTTTCATAACAGCATCATGTTATTTTGGAAAATCTGGAAGTAATTGTGTCTAGCTTAGATGTGCTTGCCGGCTTTGTAATATGAATTTGTAAAATGTGTATACAGAATGCATAAGCATGTGCAGAGAAAAAAAGCAGAAATCTTGCCATGCATCCTGAAATGAAAGTGAAACTGATTGTCGCTCTGGTCAAAAGCCACTGTTTTTGCATTTTTGAGTCCAGTTTCACACAGTTACCATGTTAACTGTGTCAAACATGTCATTGAAAACAATTTTAAAGTGTCTTCTTTCATTTATTATTACTGAAGATGTTGTGGTGTCAGACATGTTTGTAGTTTTGACTGAAGAAAGTTGATATCCTTCTAGTTCTATTAACAACAATTTATGATAGCCGGTAGCAATTTCTAAAGAATGTGCTTGATATGTAAAAAAGAAACATATTAACACTTCAGTTATTGTCCACTTACATAGAAAAAAATCTTCATTATCTGAAAAAATATTAGTGATTCAAAATAGAATCATATGACTATAAGCACAGAATAAACTAACTTTTCCAACAGCTAAAGAACTGGATGACAGACAATACAAACAACGATGAAAATCTTTAATATAAAAGACTGCGCTTGAAATTGAGCAGGACATTCTGTAAACATCACATTTGTTTCTTCGATCCACAGAGGCTCCATCCACAGAGAGGCCTAAGAATGGTTACTTTTTCCAAGAGATGGGTGCGTATTGCTTTCTATAGCCGAGTTTTGCTCTTTTATGAAGTTCAAGTGATCTGCACAGTAACAAAGCTTATTTTTCCCTCAGGACGGTGGGGATCATACACGTCTAAATTTATTTTATCACTATTATTTATGCAGATGTCAGTTCTTCTCTCTGCTCACTGATGACCCATTTCACATGCTGGTGGGCACAGCCAGTCTGTTCACTGTGTGTTAATTAATGAATAAATAACAAGACAGATGATCTCTGAGTCAATGACGGGAAGAGTGAATGATCATAGCTCAGAGCTTTGCCCATGAAGGGTTAATAGTCTAATTCTGAGGCCGTTTTTTCTTCCCCCATAAAACTAGCAATTGAGAAGCCATATTTATCTTCTATACAATGAAGGAATTTACGAGAGGCTGCTGTTGTTATATTGCTGCATGTCTGGTTTAAGGGTTTTTTTTTTTATTGGCAGTCTCTCTCTCTCTCCCTCTTGTCAACAGATGGTAGAGTGGTGGGAGGGCAAAATAAATTTTCCTGTACTGGAGGCATTGTTAATGTGGCTAGCATAGCATCTTAACCTTGATGCAAAGAAGAGGTTTTATCTTAGTGTGATTTATCATATTAAACAGGGTTCAAGGATGTATGATGACCTTTATAATTCAAACAATTGTAAAGTGAAGATGTATTTAGCCAGAGATATAACTCCTCAGTTTTATGTAATGCATGTACTCTGGGACTTTGTTGCAAGTCTGCTTTACTCATTTATGTTTTGTTCACAGAACTGAGGGATGGGGAGCGGGACTATGCGGAGGATTCACCTACTACTAACAAGGACCACATTCATGACAATGAAATCCAGATCAGTCCTTCAGGTCTGTGTTTTTTTTAATTTGCCTTCATTCAGTTCAATTCAATTTTATTTATATAGTGCCAAATCACAACAACAGTTGCCTCAAGACACTTTGAATTGTAAGGTAAAGACCCTACAGTAATACAGGAGATGTATTATTTAGTCTTATGTAGCGTACTTCTCCAGGATTTGAGATCACATTTGACATCAGCCTCTACCTTTATCAAATCATGTGTGGCAGCTCTGATTCAAACGAAACATAGTTCAAAATCCTGAGTAAAAGAAGGACAGCTTTAGAAATATGAAAGAAAAGACTGGATTAGAGCAACAGTTTGGTGATATTAAGACAGTCTTTGCATATAAATGTAATGTATTGTGTTTCTTTTGCTGAAGATCCTGAAGGACCTGGATTTGGGCTTTTAAACACAACAAGAAAAGTAAGATTTACTTTTTTGTATACATTTTTATACCATTACTTATTTTTTTCTTATTTAAACCACACTGCAGCACCAAAAGCACATTAAAATCCCAGCATTTCTTTAACGTAACTGAGACAGCATCAGCAACTTATATCAGGCATAATCAGAAAACGATACCCTCATTTCATTCATTTGCATCCGTGATTTAAATAACTTTTGTTCTTGCTTCCCACCAGTATGTTAAGCCCATGAACTTCGAGGAGGAGGTCCGTGCCCACAGAGACCTGGATGGCTTTCTGGCCCAGGCAAGCATCCTTTTGAATGAAAAAGCTGCCACTCTGGATGAGGTGCTAAGGCGAATGTTAACTCATGTTGTGGTCGAAGGCCGAGAGAGTTGGGATGTGGATGAGATCATGAACTCACTGTTCACAGACGCAGGAAGGCAAGAGATCAATGGTGAACGTGCATGTTACCAAAGAAATTTAAATCACTTGATGAAGATGAATAGTTTACATTAAAGGTAACTAGAAAATAAGCATTTAATCTGATTTTGCTGTTTGTTGGATTATTTTTCCACAGCTCACCTTCTGTCAGAAACCATTCAGGGTGTGACGGCAACTTCTACTGGCATTCATTACCAGCAGTCCTGGCTTTGTATTCTGTGAGTTCATCTCCAGTTAAAGCTGTCTGAGGTTCATGTCTCTTATTGTCTAACTGATTTCAAATAATACATTTCTTCTAATTCAGCTCGAATGTGAGGAATCTGCAGAGACGTCATGTCAGCATCGCCCGCCTGGAGAGGCCACAAAACTGGGGTGTCAACAGTTGTGAGGCTCGCTATGTCATCCTTATCCTCGTTCCACCTAGAACAGTAAGGTCAAACTCTCCACTCTTCCTCTAAATATTATCTTAATTTGTCGATAGCTTACTTGTTACAAACGATTACTGTTTGCTCATGACTGGACACAATTTTCATTTGCATAGAATGCATGTAAAAGCCTGATGTAGCCACTGTTACATCATATATTGACTTACTGGCTGCTGTTTGGAAACCTTGAGTTTGTCATTTTTACATTTTGGCCTCCTTCTCTTTTATTGTATTTTTACTCCATCCATCCTCTTCCGCTTATCCTTATCAAGGTTGCAGGGGGGCTGGAGCCTACCCCAGCTACCTGCGAGAGGCAGGGTACACCCTGGACAGGTCACCAGTCTGTCGCAGACAACCATTCACACTCATAGTCAAAAATATACCATATTTAGATGAGTTATGTCTCAATCCTAAAATGAAACTGCTAAGAGATTTTGTAAAGTAGTATGAAGTATAACTTCAGGAGAGGTTTTGGTAAATGGTACTTATTAGATTTAATTTGTGATCCTATCCATGAAGTTTTTACAGTAGTATAGTAGATAATGCTTCAAAATAACTTCCTAAACACGTGGCTGGAGATGTTGCCCAGCAAGCTTGATTGCTAAAGTTCATCCATACTTTCACTCCATCAGTGCAGCACACAGACACAGATACACACTAGTTATGCCCTATAAACAGATTAGGAGGTCACCAGATTTGAGAGGTCAAGTTCATCGACATGAATCAGCTGATGTTATGCCTAGCACACCTAGAAAGTAACAGCTAGAGTTGTGGGCATTTGCCTGTCGCTCAAAGAGGCCACACCCCTAATAAAACAAATATAAAATTCACTCTTGTATCATTTTCATTGTTAGTAATTAGTAAGTACACACAGACATGTCGGTTTCTGCTTTATAGCTGGTCATTGAACTTTAATTTCTTGCCAACCTCAAAAGGCTATTTGAGGAACTTTAGCGTTTGATATTAATTAAATATTCAGGCTTGGTCATAAATCAGCTAAGTCCATATTTATAATAATAATCGATTATTTATTTTAACAGTCTGTTTATTGTTTAATTTTTTGGTTAGTTTTCACTGGCTTTCCATGACATTTAACGTAACTATTTACTTTTCCTGACTTCTTAGAAACCAAAAAACATTCTCGACCTCAGTCAAGAGAATAAATTCAGTTCAGTTCAATTCAATTCAATTTTTTTATAGCGCCAAATCACAACAATGGTTGTCTAAAGGTGCTTTATATTGTAAGGTAGACCCTACAACAGAGAAAAATATGACCCTCAATGAGCAAGCGATTTGGCAACAGTGGGAAGGAAAAGCTCCCTTTTAACAGGAAGAAACCTCCAGCAGAACCAGGCTCAGGGAGGGGCACTAATAACCACAATCATCCTTCACCTAACCCTACTGTTTCTGAAACACTAAACAAAAATTAAACTGAATATTTAAAAAATGTGTAATACGTTATCCTCACAAGTCAAATTTAAAAGAACCCCTAATAAATATTTTAGTGTTTTTGCTATATTATTAAATATAAAAATCTGATGTGATAATAAACATAACATTGGTTGAAAAATAATAACGACATTTACATTATAATTTAAAATTATAGGAACTAACAAGCCAAACTTTGTTGTTGTGTTTTTCAGAAAAGCACCAAGACAGCCATTGAGGTGGGTAGAACATTTGCAACAATGTTCTCTGACATTTCCTTCAGACAGAAGCTTCTGGAGACAAAGACCGAAGAGGAGTTCAAACAGGAGCTTGTCAACCACCGACACCAGCTCTCTGTAATCAGTGATAAACCGGTCATAGAGAAAGTGGAGGACTCGGATCCACGCAGAGGCAAACCAATCCAGGTAAAAATAAGAGTAAACAAGAGAAATGTATATGTAAATCTAGCTAACTAGTCACTTTTATAAATCTAGTCACTTTTATAAACAACATTTCCTACTGAGTTGCGTTTTCCTGTTATTCAGGCATATGTGGTGCAGTAATATAAAGTAGTTGAGCCAGAATGCCCAATGGAGAGCAGCGGGGATAAAGACTGAAAAAGCAGCCAAGTCTTCGATGGAAATGTCAGCTGAATGTGTGCACGTCCATGTAATGATAAAGCACATCATTAAGTCCAGTTTTAAATTAAGATGAAATGTGTTTGTTCAGCACGAGGTGGGAGAAAGGAAACACCTAAGTACTGTTAAAGGAAAAACATGTAATAGGTTGTAAAAGACTTAAGTTTACAACAGGTTGTGGTTACGCCTGATGTTCTGACTGCTTTCAAAACAGCATTTAAGTAAAGGCTTGCTGCTGCCAAGCCAATCTTTAAGCCTGAAATATGAAAATAATCATTATGGATGCCAGCACCTCAGTTTTATATCGTATATCAGCTTCTGAAATGTCTCCACTTGGATAATTTTGAATTCACTAGTCACAAAGCTCAATTCAAAGCTCAAATGTGAATGAAAAGATTTTTTTAAAATACATTTTCTGTGTTCTGTGACAGAAGTTTGTAATGGAAATTTATGTTTGCGATCGCATTCAGATCATTGTCAAAAAAAAAAAATAGAGAAAAAAGTGTGTTTTCTAAAATATCAAGAATATAAAAAGAGAAGAAATCCAGTTTTACTTCCAAAATGTCTGTGCCTACTTGAGAATCTGGATTCATGGAAGCAAATGATATCAACAGTTAGTTTAACGCACTTTTTTCTTGTTCTTGTCTGTTGTTTGTTTTTTATGTGTGTGTTTTGGATTTGAGACACTACACTTGTATCCTCAGATTATTTTTAATAATCTGTGAATGCACTGATGTTGTGACAACTGCACCATACAGTAAAGGATCCAGGGTCATTTTACATGAAGGCCAAACCCTTTTCTAGCCAAATAAACATTTCACATATAAGTGCAAATTCCTGGTAGATTATTTTTTGTTGTATTTGTAATATTTAGTGTACGTGTAGTTGTGATGATAAAGTTACAGCAAAAACATTTTTATGTCCACTGGGTACTTTTTTTCTCTTCTGATAAGTCTTCAAACTGACAGTTGCATTACTCAAAATAGCCTTCCAGTGTCTTTGTTTATCTTCTCACTGATACCTAAAGCAACATGCATGAACAAAGTCTATGGCATTTAATCATGGCCACAGTGTACCAGCATAGTGCAGCATTTTGTACAGTACAGTAAATGACTGCATGTTTTTGGTTTGGTTCAAAAGCATATCACAGTTACAGATATATATATTACAGTATTATATTATGTCATATTATATTGTCACAGCTTCAGTGGGCCTGATTATGTTCTACCTTCTTTGCAGTGCATAGATTTCTTCAGCTTTGGTAAGGGTGTTTATGATGACCTCCGTCGCAGACTGCCTCTATACCCATCAGACTTCACAGATGGTAATAACAATTTCCTTCACATTTCTATTTGGTGGATTTGTTACTGGTATAGCTGTTATAGTTTTAGTAACATTTTGTATAATTCAAACAGGTATAATTGGAAATGACCGCTCTCTCTTGAAATACACCACCACTGCAATTTTCCTCTACATTGCAATTCTACTGCCTGCCATTGCCTTTGGTTCATTAAATGATGAAAGCACGAGAGGAGAAATGGGTATGGGAGTTTTCTTTACTCTCTTAATTTGGCACCCAGTATGAAGCACTATGTTCAACAACTTTAATGAAAAGTACATATCTGTTTCATTCATTGAAAGATGTTCAGAAGACCATTGTTGGCCAGAGCATTGGAGGAGTGATCTATGCTTTGTTTGCTGGCTCACCGCTTGTCATTCCGCTGACTACTGCACCACTGGCCATCTTCATAAGTGGTGTGTATGGCTTGCTACTATTTATATGTCAGACTATAGAAGTTAGATTTTTGAGGAAGTAATATTTATTAAATGACAAATAAGTCATAACATTAGTTTGCTTTGAAGTTTACATGGTGGGATTAGGTACAGCAAATGTGGTCAGGCAGCATAAGCAATTAAATAAAGTCATTACTGGGCCACAGCAATAAAGAAATGAATGCAGTCTAAAATGACTTGATGTAACTCATTATCACATCCTTTGGCTTAAATGTTGGTTTGCAAGGATCCACCCACAGAGACTTATGACTTATCTCTGCAGACCTTTGGAATCTCTTTTGAATTAAATTTTTAGGTTTTTATTTCATGATTTGGTTTTTCAAACACCATCTCCAGTCACCACAGACGGCTGTTGTTATATATATAAAAAAGCTCCTTATAATCTACTTTAGACATTACCTGCTTTGCATATAATTAATACTACAAACAGTAGTCAGATCTGAGAATTGACCCTTAAAAATGCAGGTATTAATTACAACAACTTACTAAGTAATATGTTGACACTTAAATAGTGGAACGCTCTTGAAATTAATAAGCTTTTATGAGTTTGTGTGTGTTATTGTATAATTTGCAGTCATCAGGGGTATTTGTGATGACTACGACCTCGACTTTGATGCTTTCTACGCCTGCATCGGTTTATGGAACAGCTTGTTCCTCATCCTCGGAGGCTTATTCAATGTCAGTCTGCTGATGAAACTCTTCAAACGGTAAATACACACTCACAGACAATATTTGCTACTATTAAATATCACAGACAGAAGGCCACTACTTGTATCTAACTAAACACTGAAGTGAACTGATAAAGGCTAATCTGTTATTACTTGTTGTTTTCAGCTTTAATCAGTAATTTTCTTTAATTCTCATGTGCCATTTTAGCCATAATTTTCCACTGAATTAATGTTTTGTCTGTGGTTTGGAAAAAAAACACACTTTTGATACAACATAAATGACCGCACCATGCCTCTTTTGCTTCTCTTTTCTTCCAGCTCAACAGAAGAAGTGATTGCATTGTTCATCTCAATTGCATTTGTTGGAGATGCGGTGAAAGGCACAATCAAAAGTGAGTCCAACTAATGTCACACTACCACAATAAAATCTTTTTTTTTTAGGAAAAACAAGCAAATCGTAGAAACAGAACAGTATTCTATGAGAGCATATATAATATTAACACAAAAATAGAGTTCATAATAATTTTTTCCTTAAGTTTCTGTAACAACTCAGGAAAAAATTGGCTAAACATATGTTGGATTCTCAAGAATCTTTCTTCTGAGCCTCAGGCTCTTGTAATTTTCTGCCAATCTACTCCATATTGAGCAATGCTTGAATAACTGTAAATATGCAGAGAATGACTTAAAGGTTATTACATTAACCAGCTGTTACATCTGTAAAATACCAACTGTAACTGTATGCTCTATATTACATTTCCTGCTACAGACTTTAATAAGTTACTGGGACTATGGGATGTTTTCCACTAAGATCACATAGTCATATCTTGTTCTACGGGTGGGCCATTTATATGGATACACCGTAATAACATGGGAATGGTTGGTGATATTAAAGTCCTGTTTGTGGCACATTAGTATATGTGAGGGGGCAAACTCCTCAAGATGGGTGGTGACCATGGTGACCATTTAGAAGTCGGCCATCTTGGATACAACTTTTGTTTTTTCAATAGGAAGAGGGCCATGTGACACACCAAACTTATTGGTAATGTCACAAGAAAAACAATGGTGTGCTTGGTTTCAACGTAACTTTATTCTTTCATGAGTTATTTACAAGTTTCTCTTTGTTCACAGCCATTGACATGTCGAAGAGGTTAACACGTGAGGAGCGGATCGAAATTGTGTTGATATCTGGTGAACGCAGTAACCGGGTCATTGCAGCAGATTTCAATGCAAGACACCCTACGAGACCACCCATCTCCCATGCTACAGTTAGCA
>VUQG01033031.1:9944-24075 GCA_015106755.1 Etia nguti | reverse complement strand
GGGTGTATCCTTCGTGGCCCAACCTATCCGAGTATTCATAGCGCGGCCCAGTCAATTCCAGTTTCCAACAATGGCGGCAGCTACTTAGCTTTAATATTACTCTTTCTGGGTCACAAAATAAACTTTTAAGACATTTTCAGGCGAGAATGTAGCCGTGTAAACTTCAAATATCTGCTCGATTTATCAAGACACATATTTGCAAAAGTGCTCCGACATTTTTGGAGACGAGCTGACCGGGAGGTCAAGGCTCACTAGAACCGGCGAGACCAGCAAACTCCCAGCACATCGTTTTCAGACCTCCCTATCATCAACTATCATCTGGTCTTTATTTTTAGTTAGCACATCCCTTAAACACTTCAAGCTGTAAGCTAATGATGGTTATATAGGAGCAGATGCATGCTGGTGCAATAAGCTGTACGTTTTACGTCCAATGGATGCATGATCTGATTAGTTGACTAATCGCAAAAATAATCGGTGACTAGTCGACTATCAAAATAATCTCCTTCAGCACATAAAGAGCACACGTGTCTTCACAATACCATAAAAACACAAGACAAGCAACAGGGGTATATAACCAATGTACACAGTAGCACCGGAGACAGCTGCAAGTCCTGCGCATCCTAGTGATGCTAAACCTCCGTCTTCATCGGAAGGGAGGCAAGCATGGGAGGCTTGGGATTCGGAGAGGGAGGGTAAGTGCATAACTGTGTCAGTGTATGTGTGTGCGTGCATGTAAGAATGTGTGTCCTGAGTTCAGCCTGAGAAAGTGTCCTTACGCCCAGATAAGCGAAGATCAACAGTCCGCAGCCTCCACAGGTGGCCTTGTGGAATCGGGCAAGAGAGTCAGACAGTTCTCGTTATCGTGTCTCAAGGAAGAATTGTTGTTGCTCTCGTCGGCGTCGGCCTTCAAGCATTGTCAGCCACGGCCTTCAAGCGTTCAGCTGGCGCCGTCGTGAGGGAGGGAGTAGCCGCATGAAAGATGTTGGTTATGTTGTTTTAGGACGAACAGACTGCATCTGAATTTTACAGTTTTTCTAAATGTCCATCACTGGTCACCAGGTGTATCAATCTCCTGTTGAAGAGCTGTGAGCTTCTCCAAGATCTTTCCCATATTGCATTCAATAAGAACAGTCTGAGTACTCACAGCTCTTCCCAGACCTTTGATCATAGCGGCTAGCCTTGTGGGTTTTGAACAACTGTCACCGCTTTCTTCAATTTCCGATAAGCCAGGGCCATGCCAGCTCCGATCAGCAAGAACCCCGTTATCATGGTTCCGAATGGGTAGATGTCTTCGATGTCCTCAATAGACAGTCCCGCCAGGCACACGACGCACCACTTCTGCCACCCGTCCATCGTGTATCCAGCAGGGAATGCCCCTCCAGGACACTCAGGCTCTCCCGAACCCAGGCTTCTCATCGAGAATAGAGTGTCAATTGCATTAAGGGACCAGTTGTTCAAATCCATAGTTCTTCTTTAGGTTTTAGAGAACAAAAAACAAGAATGAGAGGCTCTCTCAGGGTTAGAGTCAGACGAGACTCAACAAGGACATAGAAGCTAAGCTAAGCAGGGAAGATAAGGGAAGGAGAGGGGGAAAGATGCGTCCGCCTCCACTGAGAGCTAAAGTTTTGGAGGTCTGTATACAGCTGCGAGTGTCGGGCGGAGATTCCCCTATTCAAAGATCAAAAGTTCAAAACTTGAATGAGAGTCAGTTAAGAGTTGTTTGCATGTGAGCTTCTTCTTAAAAACAGTCGTCACTCCACCACCACACCCAGTCATCCTTGGCATGTTAAGATATTCACAGTCAGAAGGTAAAAGTTCAGTAAAAGAGCTGGACTCACCGGCTCTCTGCCAGGTTTCTGTCACAAGCATTAGATCCAGCTCCCAGTTAGTGAAGAAGATGCTGGCGCAGGTTTATTGTAGTAAGCCCAACAACAGGTGTCAGACAGCCATATCCAGAGAGCGCCAGTAGTTGATCTGATCGAATTCAGTTGGGATAGGTTGAGGTGTTTTTGTAAATCGTGCCAAGGTAGCCTTCATTCTCACCAATAAGCCACTGCATTTCCCGTGGCGTCTATGATGTCCTCTTAGTTGAAGTAGCACCGAAGCACAACAGAGACCAGCTGGAACTCCTGACAGGGATGGTGGGGGGAAGGTTCCCTGATATCCACAATTGCAATAAACAGGTTTTAAATGAGAAGATCTTATAGCCAGGAGCATTTGGTGATCATATACAAGCAGAGAGTTAACATTTTTCAAGACAGATAAAAAATAAAACACTAGTACAGAGACAGACAGCAGGCCGTACACACTGGCACCATCTTGAATCCGTGAAGTTTATGACCAATAAATTAGAGATGTCCAAATAATGTTGAATTAGTGATATATTATCTCTTATTGATCTGCCAGGGATACAATAAGATGTACAATGTATAACTTGATCACTTTTCTCAACCTGCATGCCAAAACGTTTGAGAAGATCTTATAGTTAGCACATAAGAGACTCACTGTTCTTTATTTTATAAGATCTCCCTTCTTGAGAACAAGAGTGAGCACAGCTCTGTGACAGCTTAGGGGTAGCTTTACCCTAGCCATACTGTCATTGAGAACTTCCAACAGATCGTCAGCCAACACGGACCAGGATGATTTATAAAATTCCACAGGCAAGCCATCTATTCCTGGAGCTTTATAATTTTCCATACTCAACAGTGACTCCTGTAGTTCTTGTAGAGTTAGGGCACGCTCCAAGACAATGTTCTCCTACTCTGAAACCTTTGCCAAGTTATTAAGAAACTCTTTAGTGGTCACAGAATCTTCTCTAAACTCACTGACATACAGCTTTGAAAAAAAAATCTGCAGCTCTTTTTCGTAATTCAGTGTGTTCCGTCAACTCTTTCATCCTCAGATCGAATAAAATGAATGAGGTGATTTTGTCCATTTTTCTTCTAAAAAACTGAAGAAGAATTTAGAGGTAGCATCCATTTCAGAGATAGTTTGAAAGCATGAACGGACCAGTGCTTCCTGTGCTCTGAGCACTAGCAGATCAGCCAAAGCATTTTTTTTTTACTTTTGAGTGCCTGAAAATGGCCTCGATTCCTGTGGACTCGATAAAATTCTGAAGATCTAATATGTCACTCTGTAATTCTTCAATTTCACCGTCTTTCATACAACATTATGTTTGTATTACCATATACCATATATACCAATATCCCACCATTGCTGTAAGGAAGTAAACTGACATTTCAGAGTTCTCAGTTGTTTCCAAAAAAGGTAAATCCTTTTTTAAAACAACCATCATCAATAAAACCTTATTAAAATGCCAGTATGCACTCATAGATTTTAATCTATTTATGAACACATTTGCTAAGATCATACTATGGTTAGAAAAGCCCACCGGACACAAATTGCATGATCTAAATATTTGTAAATGATGACTATAACAGTAAAATCGATCTAATCTTGCGAAAGAAATGTAATTCTCTGTACAATGAGCCCATGAAAACTACATTGTTTTTCCATGTTTAGAACGCCACACATCGACCAAATCATAAGTTTCGATAATACGTTTCAATATCCTCCTCCAATGAATATGTGGCTCCAATTGTTTCCTTCCTAAATCAATAACCGTACACTTAAAGTCACCTCCTAAAATCAAGTAATCTGTTGACTTAACAGTGTACTTGCTAATTTTTATTTAAAAAAACCCACATTGTTCATTTGGAGACACTGGAGCATACACATTTAATAATGTTAACTTTGTATTTTCAGACTTAACAATGACCTTTAACAACCTCCCAGTTACGACATCATCTGCTTCATAGAAACTGGCAGAAAGTTACTTGAGAAAAGAATTGCTACTCCTGAATTCAGTGACGTCTTATGACTCAGAACAATATTACCCTCCCATTCTTTCATCCAGTCAACTGCAATATGACACTGCTATGAGTTTCTTGAGCAAAAGCTAAAAGTCAATGCTTGTGTCAATTCAGTGTTCCTTAAGCCAGAAATCCTTTGTCTCATTAACCATTTAGCTGAATTAACAATTAACTTTCTATAAGGGAAAAATAATAATCTATAGCCACATCCCGTTTCCTTTAGGTTACTCCCAAAAAACTCCTAATCTGTTCAAGACTGTATCTATTAGTTCTCTGGCCATCAGGAATAGAGGAATCAAACGACTCTCTATCACTATAATCAGATAAAGCATCTAACTCACTCTCTCTTCCACCCTTTGCTTTAACCTGCATCTTTTAAGGTTTTACCCCTTTAGATTCTTTAGGTTTTCTTTTAGTATTTGGTACCTTAAAAATACTTTCATCATCCCTGATCATGGTTCTGTTATCTGCTGAAACTCCTGTCGAGTTCTCTGCTGAAGCCCCCTCCCCTGCGTTTTCACTAACCTGCACAAGCTCAGCCTTTTTTTTTTAACCTTTTCAGTTCAATTACAGACTGAATGCTGTTCATGATTGCACACCTCATGGTTTCTGTTGTTTCAAAAATAGTATAATCAAATCCATCAACCATAAACTTCATCACAATGTTCACCTCCTCATTGTCATTTTTTGGAATCATGTACGACCATCTTCAAAATGAAACAACATGCCTCAGCTTCCCTGATTTGCACCCAGAGGGGAGCGTCATCATTGCTGACACATATTAACCATGATGTTTCAACTCCTTTCCAAGCTAAATGCTTGGTGCTGCCAAAAAGAACACTAAAGAAAAACCAGTGAAAGTCAAGCAGGAAACCTCACACTTGTTCTCCTCTCCACACATGCAGCAGACACTCATGCATGCACACCCAAAAGAAAGAAAGAAAGAAAGAAAAAAATCCAAAAAACTTTTGAAAGCTAATTATTTGACTTTACACGTAATAATTTTCTTTCAAACAGCCAGTAATTAATGAGAATGTATAACACTGGGTAACACTTATTTTACTAAAACAGTATTTTAAATCTTTAAATTTGAGAAAAACCCCAAACATATGGTACAATAATTCTTGACTTTAGCTGATACATAAGTCATGCATTTCATGTCTTAGATGTGTCTCGGTTTCTTGTCTCATTCGTTGACCTTGAAATGTGAAGGTAGAAGATTTCCCTAATAATTTATATTTGACATTGTATCATCTGCTGTACCTCATGCTTAACATGAAACACCTAGTTCCATCACCTGACATTGGGTTTCACCAAACGTGGCACTATGTATTATGTGAAACAGATACAGTCATATGGAAAACATTCAATTCATGTTATTGCTCTAAATGTTGTTCTACTAGCTGTGCAATCATGGGGTGTAGTTAATTTTTTATATTCTGCTGGTGCTTGTTTTCTTAGTTTTGTTATAGGTGTAAACTAAACAAAACTAAGATTCTGATTCTGTCACAGAGCCCCCAAATCCCATAATTTGTAAAGCTGACCTGGATCACACATCAGTTGTTGTGGGAAGATGTCAGATATATATCAAAAATTTCTCTTAGATAGATTTCAAACATGAGTCTTCAAACACAGATTTAAACATTTGTACAAAATAGATTTAAAATAAACAGAAAGACAACATTAAGAACTATCTAGCTGAGTTTTTCTTTGTATAAAGCATATTTCAAAATTCCACATCATATTATAGTAAGCATGTACAAACAACATTAAGCTGTGCTAATTCATCATGTCTGATACATAATAATTCATTATTTCTGAATAGAAATAAGCTTAGCACCAAGTCTGTGGGATCATCCCTTTAAACAGAAATTTTTTCACATTTTGCAGCTAAAAATCAAAACATTTTGATAACTTCTCACTGGATATTCCTGGAAATTTTTTGAAATTAAATTTGGTTTTGAAACCAAACAGGTTAAATATTGACACAATTAAGACAACTGCTATCACATACAAGAAACATCATGTGTCAGATGTGTCCATGTTTGTTGCTTAATGTGTTTCCTCATCTTGAAATATGGAGATGGAAGATCTCCTAATTACTGCAATGTCCCAACACCACAGTATGCTAACACACTTCTTTAAGTGTATAAAAGGAAAGCTCCTCTTTCAACACAACATTGTCATCTTTCAGACAGTCTGCTGAGGTTGTGAAGACCTGACGGTAACTTATCATTCTTTCACTGTTTCTGTGGTTTCAGCATAATGTTGGTAGGATGATGAGTCTACTTTTGTTTTAGAATAGATACTCATCTGTGTTATTGGTATTTGTTCATCAGGTGAAATCCCTGAAACCATGATCAAGGTTGTGTTTCTGCTTGGATGCCTGCTGAGCCTGGCACTGGCAAATCCTGTAAGTGTCCCAGTGTTTTTTCCCTTGTAGTGTAAGAGTGTATATTGTATTGTGATATTCATTTAACGCATTTATAATATGTTATTCTTACAGGCTTCCAAACAAGTTGCTCACTCAGATTCTGGCTCTAATGAGAGCAATGACTCTAATGAGGTGAACACCATTTCTGTCTTCTCGATTTCATAATTTTAACACATATGACTGCCTGTTACCGTTTGACTACCATGGGATCATTCCCTATACTGCAGATTTTATAGCAAAAATATGTCACTTTCTGGCAGTCTACTACTTCAACTATAACTACCACTACCGCTGCTGGTGCTACCACCACCGTTGATCCCACAATCGCCCAGTTACTTCAGCTCCTCCAGAGCCTCCTGAATCCATAGCCTGCTACTGCTACAGCTGCTGCTACTACCCTTATACTGTAGCTTCTACTGCTACAAAATTAAAAGAATCAACAAAGTATGAAGATCTGTGTTAAGTGATCAAGCTTCTTTACAATGTTTGGATTTTATAAAAACCATCAACTGAATTAAATCATTTTATCCTTATGAGTGCGTTCACGCTGATTATTTCAAATTCAGTAAGCAATATTCTGACTCTCCTTACATCTTATATTTTTCAAACCAGAAATGTAAAAAATCTATGGCAGATGAGTGATAAGTAAGTGCTAATGAAAGGCTTGATTGGTGGATGAAAGATTTGGATTTGCTGAGGAATTTACTGATTTATGGTCATCTATCAGCTGGCAAATGGTTAGGATTCCATCATGGTCTTGTCAGGGATAAGACGGCCATTTTAAGTGGCCTCTATCTGTAGGTGTAAGATTTCTTAACAATTATGGAATAATTTTTAAACAGTTGAGATGAAATCCACTTCTGTAAACATATTGTAGAAGGGTGTGGTTTCTGGCTCAGTTGCAGGGGAGGGGTGGAGCAGTGGATTAAGATTGTGTTGTCAGAGGAGGATGAGTCACACATTTGTTCTCCATCACCTGGTCATGCTCCCTATTTCAGAGGAAAACACACACACACGCACACACACACACACACACACACACACACATGGAAGTGGTTTGGTGGTACAACGTGACAACAAACAGGGGAAGACTGAGGACTAAAATACACAGGCAGGATAATGAGAGGATGGGGAATAGGTGGAAACACAGCTGGGCCTAATCAGACATAAAAAGACAAGGGGAAGCAAAACTAGATACACTGATGTAGGACAAGGACTATGAAAATAAAACAGGAAGCGTGAGACATAAGCAGACTTGACACAGAGACGTGGAACATGAGAGGCTCAGAACCAAGCACACAACACATGGAGACTAAATGAGGAGAACAAGAAAATAGAACTAAATCTTCACTAGAGACAAGACACCAGGAACACAGGGGAGGCACAGAAACAGAACATGGAGCACAGATACAAGAGTAACTAACAGTTACAGGGAGACATGACTGACTGGGAAGACACAGGAGATGAACAAACACAAAGACTCAAACACAGGCTGAGATAACACTAAGGGAGAGAGGACTAAGATCACTGAAAACTAAAGAAACCCAAAAACATAAACAATAATAATCAAAGAACATAATTACAAAGTCTGAAACAGAAATATTGGGTCACAGACCCAGTACCGTGACAACAGTGCCAAATCACAACAGCAGTCGCCTCAAGGTGGTTTATATTGTAAGGTAGACCCTACAATAACACATACAGAAAAAACCCAACAATCATATGACCCCCTATGAGCAAGCACTTTGGTGACAGTGGGAAGGAAAAATTCCCTTTTAACAGGAAGAAACCTCTAGCAGGACCAATGGTTATGAGTAATTTTTTCTCTAATGGTTAAAATTTTATTTGTGAAGAAGTTCATGAAGTCATTACTAGTTAATGCTAAAGAGATGGTTGGCTCAACAGTGCTCTGACTTTTTGTCAACCTGGCTACAGTGCTGAGGCGAAACCTGGGGTTTTTCTTATTTTCTTCAATTAGTGATGAATACTAAGATGTTTTAGCTTTACGGAGAGCTTTTTTTTTAAAGCAGCAAACTGGCTTTCCAGGCAAAATGATGATGATCTTCTAAATTTGCTATACGCCATTACCTCTCCAGCTTACGACTTTTCTGCTTTAAGGTGTGTGTTTGAGCATTATACCAGGGTTATACCTTCTGATTTGAGGCTCTCTTTCTCACAGTGGCTACAGAATCCAGAGTCATATGTAGTGAGGAGGTAAAATTATTAGCAAGATAATCAACCTCTGTTGGACTAACGTTCAGCTGTTCTGCTCTGTGTTGGTACAGGGCATTGAAGATGATAACAGCGGGTGAATTATATTCTTTAAATGTAGTTACAGCACTTTCAGAAAGATGTCTACTGTGATGAAATCTAATCCCCAGTGTTGTGTAGTCAATTATTGTAAATGTAAATGTTATCAGGAAATGATCAGACAGGAGAGGGTTTTTAGGAAATACTGTTAAATGTTTAGTTTCTATCCCAAAAACAAACACGTTAAAACAAGATCTAGAGTTTGATTAAAGTGGTGTGTGGGTTCCTTTACATTTTGAAAGAATCAATTTGAGTCTAATAACAGATTAAATGCTGTGTTGAGGCTGTCATTTTTTGCATCTACATGGATATTAAAATCGCCCACAATAATTATTTTATCTGAGCACTAAATCAGGTAAAAATTCTGAGAAATCAGACAGAAACTCTGCGTAAGGCCCAGGTGGACGATAGATGATCACAAATAAGACTGGTTTTTCAAGTTTTCAGCTAGGGGGACAGGGCTAAGCATCAGGCTTTCAAATGAGGGCAGGCTGGTCCGATTGGCGAGGGTACCAGAGAAAACTACAAGCTCCAACATTGTTTTGGCAAAGTTACACACCGATTCAATATTAATTTTAGTGACTTCCAATTGACCTAACCAGGTGTCATTACTACTGACATGAATTATAATTTTATGTCAGCGGAAATGACATAATGACAATGACAGTTTTAAATTTCCCTCAATGTCATCTGCTCTGGCCCCTGGAAGACAATTGACGATGGTTTGCTTCACATGTCTCAGAACAGAATCACCAATAACCAAAGTTTGATCCCTGGTAGGTGTGTTACCGAGTGGGAAAAAATGGCTAGATACATGACCGGGTTGGTGGTGTACCGGGGGCTTCTGTTTGAGACTATGCACCCAGCCATCCTGTTTTCCCGGCTGCTCGGAACAATCTGCCAGGGGAGAGCTAATGGGGCCTACGCTATCTTAGGCTGCACTGGCTACAGGGGCCTTGCTAGCTCTGGGTTTTTCAAGGTTGCCAATACATCTACTGTACATGTATGGGCAATCCATATCCAGTAACTGGTACATGTCCCGCAAATAAGTGTCCAACCTGCATTATTTATTTATTTTGTTATAGGTGGAAAAACTCCATGCGCTGGAGAGAATTAACAGTTATTAAGTGTTCAGCCTGGTCTTAATGAGCAACTATACAAACAATGCTCCCTGCCCCCCCGGAATATGATTTTTTTTAACTATGCAATTGAGAGATTATTAACAGCTGATACTAGTTTTTATACATTTTCTATATATGACCCCTCAACCTGAAACTCTCCTTCTACACTCTGGACATGTCTGATAAATTGCTGCAGTAATTTTAACAGCTTTCACAGACAGGGAAAAGACCATCATTAGCATCACAGCAGATTCTATAGTCACACATTAGGTGATCATTCAATAAGTTCTCCGAAGCTCCAAAGAAGGCCAGCACTTCCAAACGCCGGCCCAAATATCTTCTCCATGCCAGCTGTGATTTTAACACATGTAAACGATATTCCAGGAATCATTGACAGAAAGTATTTACAGAACACTGTCATAAAAAACAATCATCTTATTTATATTTTTCTAAACTTTCAGGTTGGAGGGTGTCCTTGCCATTACTGTCACGGTTCACTGAGGAGTCACACACAGGACTCTGGAGCTTGAGATGAACACAGTGGAAGTTATTACATGTTTCATCAGGTGTATTCAAAGACAGTGCGGGAAATAGTGCTATACACTATGGTGACAGGGGTATGGGCTCCAGGGAATCTAAGGTGGGGAGGACAAGGGGGAAAACACTTGCTCTTCACGGGTGCGTGGGCCGAGGGCGTGAACCTGCAATGAGTTCCACCCTTTCGAGAGAGAGAGAAAGAGAGAGCAAAAGACAATAATGCTACTGATCAGCTACCTGCTGATCCTCCGGGCTGTGACAATTACCCTGATCTTTAGCTCCCCGCACAGATTCTTTATTGGATTCAAGCCAGGACTCTGGCTGGGCCACTTAAATGTTAATGTTTTTGTCTGCTAACCATTTCTTCACCACTTTTGCTGTGTGTTTTGGGTCGTTGTCATGCTGAAATGTCCACTGGTGCCCAAGGCCAAAGTTCTCTGCAGACTGCCTGATGCCGTTGTTGAGAATCTTCATGTATTGCTCTTTTTTCATGGTGCCGTTTACTGTGATTAGGTTCCCTGGTCTATTGGCTGAAAAACACCCCCAAAGCATTAGGTTCCCACCACCATGCTTGACAGTGGGGATGGTCTTCTTAGGGTTGAAGGCTTCTCCTTATTTACGCCAAATGAAGGAAACATTATTGTGGCCGAACAATTCAATTTTTGTTTCATCTGACCATAACACAGAAGACCAGAAGTCTTCTTCTTTGTCCAAATGAGCATTTACAAAGGCCAAGCAGGCTTTTGTGTGCCTTATCTGGAGAAGTGGCGTCCTCCTTGGTCTGCATCCATGGAACCCAGCAGTGTGGAGTGTCCGTTGGACTGTCTGCCTTGAGACACAGCAGAGCACAGATTCACCAGGATAGCAGCCACAATGCGCAGCCGCAGGTCCTCACTGAGCTCCTTTGTCTTAGCCATGACTATCCACAAGCCAACTGCACCTGTTGAGTTGATTTAAACAGCTATTCCCAATTAATCAGGGTAATTAGGATGCTTTAGAACAGCTTGGACTATTTGGAATGGTATAGATCTTTGGATTTTCCCAGAGACTTTGACAGTTTGTGAAGGTTATGAATAATTTTGGACATGACACTTTTTGCTCAAATGTAAATAAAAGCTGAGAAATATGTTTTTTTTTCCCACAATGATGGCTCTTGTAGATCATCTTATTATCTTTTGGGAGACGCCTGTGTCATTTCCGGTCAAAACAAAGCTTGCTGGTTTAATAAAAGTAACTTGAAGACAAAATTTTCCAATTATTAGTATAGATAATTGTTAACTTATAAACAGATATCGGTTGTAGACCAAACAATAAAATAAAATGAATGATGCCGGGGTGCAGAAATGCAGGGGAACTGTAGTCAGGTGATACTTCTCTCATTCTTCAAAGCTAAAGTGAGTTTAACTGCTAATATGAAAATAATGATTAGTGGGGCAACATTATCTTGACCAGTATCTGCTATTACAATACCAGCAGTCTTTAAAACATGAATAACATTGGTTGCACCAGTACATGTTGTGTGGAGGCAAGTGAGGAAATTTCTAAGACTGAAAAAAATTGCTGTGTCATTTCCTTAGGACATTCCTGTTTCTTAATGATGCAGTTGTATATCATGTCTGTAAGTGGGTTAACAGGGTGGAGTGAATACCAAATCTTCTACACAATCTAAATATCTAATATCTAAGTCCATTAAATGAGGAGGTGTGTCCAAACTTTTTACTGGTAGTGTAAATTGTTAACGTTTTCTTACATCAGAAACATTTAAAAAATAAAAAAAAACAAGGATGAACTTACAGTCTGCAGTGTTTATAACAAATAGGTCTAAAATCAGTCAACCTTATTTGGAAAGAAAAATAAATCTAAGTCTTTCAGTATCATAAACAGGATGTGGCTAGTGCTGTTTTGCAAGAAGAAAAAAAAAATTGAAAGAAAAAAGAAAACACATGGCAGGATGATAATGCCAGCAATTTGTTTTGCTTTGGATTCTCACAGTTTATTGTAACACATGAAGCAACACATCCTAAGTGATCTTTCAAGTCCGTTTTCCAACTCCAGCAAACACCCATATACTTTAATACCACTGTCAGAAATAAAATTTCTCAAAGACATTTGCAAAATGGTTTTAAATATAATGACTGCCACAGAGGAAATAAAATTAGGTTCACCACATGTCAACAAGATGATTTTGGAAAAGATTGAGCAAGTATTGTTTTGCAGGTGGAAATACAGCTCTAGCCAACAGTTTCGCAAGTGTATAATGCTCAACTACTTATCAATCATCCTTAAGTTTGACAACAACTATTTATACTTGTTATATACATATCTGCTTCTATATATATATCTATATATAGCTGTAACATGTTTCAACATCATCTTGCACTGAATTTTACTTAGATTAAAATGTATATTCATATCTCCAATCTTATAGTGAAATGTGTGTGTGTGTCTGTATGTGTATGGGATTAAATACTCTAAGCTTCTCAGCATTATAAAGAGGATGCATGCCTGTAATGCTACAAAAACACAGTCTAGTCTGCTAATGAAATTGTGTTCACACCTAGTTTGGTTTCGCCTCTGGAGGCGGCCATGAGAACTTACCACATCTGAGATGAAGTAACGTTTAGCGTGGGAGATCAGTGTGGGCACACAGAGTCTATTTAAAAGCCAAGAACTGTCTTGAAGGTGAGGTACAGAAGCTTGATATTATTCATTATTTTGCTGTTTACTGTCATACTCTAGTGTGGCACCTCTAAACATCGAGGGAACTGAATTACACTCTGAACTGCAAGATGAAAGTCTTTCTTCTGATGATTTTGTACTTGGTCAATTGCTCTGTTGCCGTAAGTACAAAAATGTCTAAACAGTTTTATTTGATATTTGTTGTCAATTTTTATCCCTTATCAAAACCCTTTCTGCTAATATTTAAAACAAATACATTATTTATGTTTTTGTAGAGACGTCATCATTCACGCAGCAGTGGATCTGACAGTAGTGAGGTAGGACTTAAATAATGCCATAATTGTTTGTAAAGAACACAGTAATGTAAAACAATTTTTAATGCTTTTGCAGAGTGGCCAACACCCATGGATTAGATCTTCATTCAATATCTGTACTCTGTTTCCGATTCTGTGTTTACAACCTGTTCAGCCACCAACAACAATTACAACACAGACCTCCAGGACCACAGTCATGTCTACCACTACATCCCCACGGGGAGACAGTATGTGATTAGCATTGATCTGAAAAGAAAATAGTTGCTGATACGAAAATAAACAGCATAAATAACAGGGAAATGGATGCTGTGTGTGTTATGTCTGTTTTTAAGATTTTGTTACCTCCAAGCCAGAGATGACCCAGATTTTATTGGCATACAAAAATATTGCGCACTGTATTTGTTTGCATATTTTCACATTTCAGTATTTCACTATCCTTCAACCTCTCTCCACACTGTTATTTATGTTTTGTTGACCCTACTTATTTACATTTTTTTGTTTAATTTTTTAAATAAAACCATATACAACCAGTGGAATTGTATACTGCACTGTGATCTGAAACATGTAAAATTTAGAGAGGCGTTCAGTCAGCAGGGTAACAATGAGTTTATTTAGAGACTAGGCTTCCAGACATTAGTTGGAAGGGGTGCTGACGACATGCATGTGTAATATCCAGTCAGCGGGTACACACAACACCAACCCTAGATAAACACAGCTTAAGTGAGGGATGAGTGCTGAGCTGTTAATACATGACTTTGTGCTTCATGAGTTAAACGCATAGTACTGCTTTTTTTCTTCTTCACACACCCTCTTCACAAGTATTTCCACTGATTGCACAACACTGCTTACTCCACTGATTTTACC
>VUQG01033025.1:5182-22368 GCA_015106755.1 Etia nguti | reverse complement strand
TGAGCATGCGTCAAGACGAAAGTCCTGATGCATGCTCAATCATCCAGGTAAGTAAATCCTAAAAGTTGATTCTGTTCATCTGGACGTTTTCAGTGGGAGAAAAGTTTCCTCACTCATCCAAGTCACTTCTTCAGTCCATTGGAAAGTTATGGTCAGGTTTTAAAGATTTTAATTGATCCAGTGGTGTCTTCTGTCATGGCCGAAGGCCGACTCAGAGAAAAAGGACTCAATTGCAGGATGCAGACGGAGGCACTGGTAAGCGTTTTAGTACCCAAGTTTATTTACAAGACAAGTGAATGTGCAACGAGACGAGTAAACTGTGAGCATAAACACAAACTATGAACAATGCAAAAACTATGAAGCACATAGGCAACCTGAGCTATGGAAGCAGCCAGAAACTAGAACAGTGGAAACTGCAGTTCTGTGATTTTGGGACCAAAAAGGGGATAGTCAGACTGGATGGCAGGGTCAAGGGGAGTCAGAGTCACTCAAAGCGAGAGAAGACAAGTTCAGGTATTTTTCCAGGAAAATGCTGGCAGACTTTGGTTAAGAATGTGAACCTGCCATATTAACATTTGAACTCCACAAACAGCAATTCCCTAAGACTGCGGCCTGGACTGTGATTATACACTAGGAATGCACCTACCCTACAGACTGCTACAGGGGTTTCTTAAAAACTTGAAGACTAACTAAAAATAGGCTAATTTATCATATAAATCCCGGAATTATCAGACAAATCTCCATTACATAGCAGACTCTTTTCCTGGCAGCCCTACACATTTATCACATCTGACTCTATGCTCCAGCATGCTGCTGGTAACGACCCTGTTTTCCCTCAACTACCTGAACTGAAGAGACAGAGGGCCAAAGAATTGCAGTTCCACATGTGCTACCTATCATTCATCTATTTTTTCATCTTTAACGACTCTACTAGGTAATCTTAAAAAAAAAGAACACAAGAATAACTGAAAAAACTTGAACAAAAAAGAAATTTGATGGTTTCAAACACATTCAAACTTTTATTTTAAACTTTTACTTCTTCTGAAAGAGAACCAGCAAAGAATTAGTTTAAGAAAAATGTTTCCTTACCCGATGCGTGTAATCGCCACATATACCCTTGAATAAACAAAAAAAAGTTCAATTAGAAAGAGACTGTTAGAGTATCCATAAAATTAAACTGAAGTGAATGGAATAAAGATCACTTTCACATGGTGAGTGTAGTTTAGTCTATGAAAACAGTGTTGAGTTCTGTAGCTCAAGAAGAGTTTGACCAAATTTGATAGCACATACCATGATGGAGTCATAATGTTGTCCTTAACCTCTGAGGCTGACACACTGTTTACATTACTGCTACCACACACTGTAGAGATATGCTAGTGAAAGCTGATAAGCACTGTACTATCTTGCCCTGGCTCTAAAATACAACATGATGGAAGCCATAAGCAGAAATTTAGTCTTTCAAATGTGGAATCCAGAAACCAATGGCTGACATCAAGACAGTAAATCCATCTTTTATATACAGTCTATGCTTCTGGTGCTTTAATTAAACGGTGTGAATATATCTTATATCAAATGATGGGTAGTACTCTCGCTAGCCATATTAAAAGAAAAACATGAAAAATAAAAACCCTATCTCACCTTCTCCCCTTTAGGTCCAGGTTCCCCCTAGAAAGCAAAAGAACACAAGTAAAGAAAAGAGGAGTTGGTTAGAAAGTTAGCCAAAGAGATGACAGCGCGTAATCAGAGGACTGACATCAGGTCTCAGATACTTACTGGGTTTCCTTTAGGACCACGCTGTCCCTGAAAGACACCAGGAAAACACTCTGTCTTAAATATGACTTAGGCATTGATTAGCTGCTGCAAGGTTTAGAAGACTTTACATGAGTGAAAATAATTTTCTTAGAATAAACAATCATAAGTATCATTCAAACTGAAAAAATGGACTGTTCCATTCTAACTTCTTGTTAGGAACAAACCCACTCAGGTTAACTTCCCACTAGGGCCTGGATGTGACCAGCACAAGTAGCTGTCAGATCTCAGCAACTGGTTTATTAAAGAACTCAGGGATAGGGGCACAAATCCAGTCTCCTGCTGTCCATCCATCCATCCAGCCCATCCCAACTTTATATTCCTTATGTTTTTATTTTTGTTATAAAACAAATTCCCCACTCGCCCTGTAGGTGGTCTTTATCCTTCAAGCTTGGGTCCTCTACCAGAGACTTAGGATCTTGAGGGTCCTGCGCTGTATCTTTGGTGTTCTTAGGACTAGGTTCCCGAAACTGCCGTTCCTGGGATTTGCTGGAGACACTCTCCCATTTTTGCTGTCACTGCCCTGAGTGCTCTGATTACCACAGGGACCACTCCACATCTATTCTCTCAGCTCTTGGTATTTTTTAATCTTCACATCTTCCTTCTTTCTGATGTTGCTATCACTTGGTATAGTTACATCTAACACTGTAGCTGTCTTTCCCTGCTTGAACTTGGCCTGTCTGTATCTGAAAGTCCCACAGGATCTTAGCTCGGTCATTTTCAACCACCCTAAAGGCCGTATCCCAGCCTGCACCTGGTAGACCCCAGCCTCTATCAAACTTGTGCTTAAAGCTTGTTCCTGTGCTGCCATGATTAGTGTTTCTGTGCTGTTTTTCAGTCCAACTTTGTCCAGCCACTGGTAGGATTTCTCAGTTTCAGCCACTTCTTCTATCTGCTGGTGATACATGCTGTGCAGGCGCCTGTCCTTCCATGATGATTCTTTTTCTTGCTCCTCTTCTTTCTCAGGTTTCTGATGCCTCGGGTATTCACTAAGCATGTGAGCAGTTGTGGCCATCTTCCTGAATATATATCCATTGTCAGTACTCTTGCTGGAGCATGTTGGATAAACTGAAGGCTCTCATTGATTTAGGACAGCTGATAATAATGAATTACAACAGTCCAGCCTAGGAGCATGGAAAATGGAAAAACACAGTCCTATGTATTTGTTTAATACGCACATTAAAGGACACATCCTGGGCAAAAACAACTCAGACTGCTCACAGTGTTACAGGAGGTAATTAATGCCATCCAGTGTAAGTATCTGGTTACACACAATGTTTCTAAGATTTTTAGGACCAACTACAATAACCTCAGTTTAACTGAATTTAGAAGCAGTAAATGAGAGGTCAACCAGGTCTTTATGTCTTTAAGACATTCTTGAAGCAATGAAAATGCTATGTCTTGGAATGATACTACCTAAGGAAAGCATCTATAATCTAAATAGAATTGGTCCTAGCACAGAACCATTCCTGCAATTAGCTGATATAGCTGGGACAAATGATGGCTCTTTAAGTAATGGTTTAATTACTGGCACCATGAAGGCCTGTTTTCAGATTTCCAGAAATGAGCACTGCTCCATACAAAGTGGGAAGAATGCTGTCTCCCCTAACAAGACCAGATTCCCAGATAGTTTCACAGTTGTCTATGAAACCTACATTGTTTATTAAGGAGAAAACTGGCTGCTCCAGTCTTCATGCCAAATATCCTCGGCCAAGATACTAACCCCAATTTGTTCTCTGATGTTTTTTTTATCTTATCTATTTTAATTCTTTTTTATTATATTTATTATTATTATATTTATTATATTATCCCTCTGTTCAGCACTTTGGCCGACACTTGATGTCTTTTAAATGTGCTATATAAATAAAGTTGACTTCACTTGACTTGATGCATCCATCGGAGAATGAATGTGTGTGAATGACAGATTGAAAACACTTACCTAGAAAAATTATAGCAAAAAGTGCTTGTGTGAATGGGTGAATGTTGCAGGTTGTGTAAATCACTTTAAGTGCTCAGATATAATAGAAAAGCATCATACAAAAACCAGTCCATTTACATGAACCCCCGGACCAGAGAAAACTACAGAGTTTGACTTTTTTGGCAAAGTTACACACCAATTCAATATTAACTATAGTAACCTTTGACTGACATACCCCTCTGTCATGTTTCTAAAAACAAAATTGCCAGTAACCACAGTTTGCTCCTTGGTAGGTTGATGGTGTTCCATGGACTTTTGTTTAGGGTACGGTTCCTGTTCCTACCCAACTGCTTGGGACGGTCTGCTGGGAGAGAGCTAACGTTGGCTAAAGGACAGTACAGAGGATGACAGCACAAGAACAGATCCTAAACACCAGACCCGTAGAGGCAAGAGTCTACCACAGCTGACAGACCCAAGGTTGCAGGCCTTGTTGCAGGATAGTTGCAAGATGGGACTGAGAGGCATTTGTGCCGCATATGGACTTCCAGTCCCCAAGCCCCATTGGGAGACACCACCAAAGGTGATTAAGGACAACAGGGATAAGGACATCGAGTTCCACACAGTCAAGCAGCTGCTGGTTGACAAGGAGCAGAAGAATGCAGTGATAGATGTGTCCGTCCCAGCAGACAGCAACACCAGAAATAAGAAGCACGAGAAAATAGAGAAGTACCAGGTAGTTACGGAACACGATTGTTTTTTTGTTCTGTTTGGTGTACTTTTCATGTTACATTATAATGAGTGCTTGATTGGCACTATTTATGTTTATGACTCACCATGTCTCCCTTTGGTCCACTCTGTCCCTTTGTGGAGGCAAACCATGACAATTAAATCAATCCAAACATATAACATCACTTAACTAAAAAATAATAATAAAGATGATGATGGTAGAATTTTTTATTAAATTAATAACCATGGTGAAGGAACAATAAATTATTCAGTTATTCCAGTTTATAAAAGGAACTTAATGAAACTCACAGGCTTGCCATCTAACCCAATTGGACCCTAGGAGAGAAGGGGAGAAGAAGACACTTATGTATCTGTGGCAATCAGCAAGAAGACCCAAAATGATTCATGTTATAAAGGAAAAGGCGGTGTCACTGTTTGATTCAATAATAATGCTGATAAGTAAAAGATTTAGATCGTGTTATGGCCCCTGATTCGCAATGATGCAGTTGAATTTCTAACTTTTAAGAACTACAATGGAAAATAAATAAAGACTGTGTATCTTGCTCAGACATACAGATGATAGTGCTGGTGGTAGAAGAAGGAAGGTGCTGTTACCACTACGCTACTAATGAAAACAGTGATACGCTTTATTCATGACAACCTATTGGTCTGTGTTTACTGTGCTGAGCAGCACTCACAAAGGAAAATGGCAATCTAATCATGAGAATATGGCTTTGTAATAATTCGGTATGATGTTCCATTTTACCTAAAGGAGTGCAGAAAATGTTTTAATATTTTATTTTAGTAAAACCCACAATCACCAGCTAATTCGTGAAGTATTACAGCCTAAATGACAACCCTGGCAAAGAGATAGTTATAGCTTACTGGAAATCCTGGAAATCCTCTTGTACCAGGTTGTCCCTAAAGAGATGAAAAAAAGACAAACCCATGAGTGTGTTTACTATGCGTCTGACAGTTTGACAAAACAAGTCTGTAAAAGTGAAGGTGAGAGTAGAACAGTTCCACTATATTTACGTATTTTGTAAATGGTGAATACACTCGGAATGACTGTGTGCGATTTCCTTCTGTGTACACGAGGAAATCAGATACTGAAAAATGCTCTGTCTGCCCTCAGGCCAGCAATGACTATAAAGTTTCGAAATCACTTTCACTGTGAAAATCTATCACATACTCATCCAACCCAATGACGTGACAAAATGTTGAAGAAGTTGAAGCATTTGGGTTGCCTTGGGTCGCACAACTTCCTGTTTTCCTCAGCTCTCTGTTTCTTGTTCTAAGGTCACAACTGTAATGTGTTTGTGACTGACTGCTTCTTTAAGGTTCAGACTTGGCTCCTCCTTTGCAGAGTCTCTTCTGCAGTCTGTTATTCATTAGAAATGCCTATTCCAAGCAGGAAAAGTGGGCATATACAAGGATAGACTATAATAATGAACACTAAGAAAAACAGATGTGAGCATTGCTTAAGTTGGCTAGTTGCCTTCCTGTAAACTATAAACGGGGAGAAACAGAAACACTCGACTCATGTTGTCACCTGAGAATTTTGGTCAAAACAAGAGAAACCATTATGACTGGGTAACTAGCGGTGAGCCCAGTTGGACAAGGATGGAGCGACTAGCTTTGTTTCCTGATAAAGTAAGGATGACTAGTGATCCAGTTTACAGTCTAACCTAAATTCCAATGCTTTCGGAAAATGCAACAGTTTACACAAGCACTCTGCAATTATATAACAATATTCTGTCATGGAGCAGTGACTCAGTCTTGAATAAAGACAGTTTGGCTGAGCTTACATAAATCCGAGCCCAGTACTCCACAATCCCGAAAAGTAAGAAATTGTCTAGTTTAATTAATAGAGCTGAAAAGTCTGTTGGTGTCCACAAAGTTGATGTGTTAAGTTCTACAACAGCTAATAAAGAAGTTTTTATTGCATAGGCAAGCAGATGTGATTAAAGGTAAAAGGGTTCATAGTTCTAGGGAGAGGTAAAGACACTTACAGGAGGTCCTCTTGGTCCAATGATAGACAGTCCAGGCTCACCTGGCGCTCCCTATGAACAGACAGAAAGACAGGAAAAGGTATTCCTTCCTCTAGCACTCACATCTATAATATTATCAGAGGAATTCAACAAAAAGGTAAATGGCTGCAGCAATTCATCACATACATACAATGTTTAAATGTTTAAAGAAATGTAAAGCTGATGTGACACCAAAACCTGGTTACTTGGTTTAAATTTGATGACAGTGAGTAAACACCTGTGGCTACTGAACTAATTCCTGATCCTTATTTAAGGGTTCTATAAATGATTAGACTTAATGAAAGAATTAAAATATTAAAATGTGCAATACTTAATGAAAAAATGCAAAACTGTACAAAAGTCTTGAGCACCCTCTTGTTTCTTAATATTTTGCTAGGAAAATGGGAGATACGTGCAATTATTTATTGAACTATTGTCTCTTGGACAACCTTCTTTCTTCTAATTTCTTTAAGTAGTGTTCAGGAATAGTTCTCCACACTTCTTGAAGGACATTGCTTAACTCTGGTTCTGGTTCTTTTGCTGCTTTTTGTTCCGTTCTCTGTCACTTTGTCACTGATAATGTTCCATTGTGTGTTTTTCTATTTAGGTATCCTTTTACAACATTTGCAGGTCCAACATTGTCATGGTCCTGGGTCTTTGATCCAGTGTTTTTGTTCTGCACTCTTTATTCGCTCATTGGTTTTAAGAAATTTTTACATTCAAGCTCTGTATGTGTGGGTGGAGCGCTGCTGACTTCGACTGATAACATTGGAAGGAATACTTTGAGGATCTACTTAATCCCACTGGCACGTCTTTCGTGGAGGAAGGAGAGTCTGGGGTCGAGAGGGACGACTCGTCTATCTCCGAGGGTTAGGTCACTGAGGCAGGTAAATCAAAGAACGAGACCACGGATACAAACCATGGAAATGAGCTTCCTACGAAGGGTGGCTGGCCTCTCCCTTAGAGATGGGGCGAGGAGTTCGGCCATCTAGGAGGGGCTCAGAGTAGTTGGAAGCTAAGGTGCATATAACTGTATAACAGGTGATCTACTGATATTGCTGAATACAGTAAACCTATTTTAAATGTTTGTATTCTCATCTTTGGTTTGATGGTCGATGCATCATGGCCTGAAGGCAAAAGTAATGATTGAAAAAGAGGGCTGATATCATTTGAGGTTGTTTTCTGTTGCTTCCTTGGTGTGCTACCGCTTTGGTAATTCTGAGAATTTCATTTGTACAGATACATGTAGAAATGATACATGTACAGACACATGAGAAGTCAAGGGTTAGGGTTGGAATTTCAACCAAAACCCGGACCCACTCAGAGAAAACATAAAACCAATTGCTGTTCACTCACCAGCAATAAAATGGTAAATAGATCTTATTTCATTCTAAATAACATTTTTTAAATCCCACAAAGAACACTATCCATCAGCTGTGGCTTTAAGAGGTCATATGCAGTAACGTCTGCATGTATAATTTTGGCATTCCTTCATTCAGTCTGTCCTGACAGCTACAGGAAGAGACGAAACACAGATCATTACCTACTACAGTATATTCTCAGCCTAGAAAGATAAACATTTTGCACTGTGATGCATAAAGTAGCCACTCCGTTGTCTGCTTCTCTGCACTTTATGGATCCTGATGATCCGGTTACGATTTTTGTACGGCAATCCAAGGCTAAAATTATATTTTAATGATTGATTATTTAAAAAATGTATTGGCTAACAACCACATTTGACTCTCTGGTATATGTTGTTGCTTTTCCCCTTAGTTACACATTTTAGCCAAGAATTAACAGTGATGTGAACAAATCTGTAAATCTGCTGTTTCTTCATAAACTGCATCTGACAGATTGGAATATTTTGATTGTTGACACTCTGCCTCTTTAGAGACAGTGTGTTTAATGTTAAAAACCCTACAGACATAAATCAGTTGGAATAATGGTCACCGGTCTGGCATTTGTTCTTATTTTAGCTCTTCTCCAATATAATATAAATAACATAATAATAGAAATGTTTTGGGTAATAACTATTAAATCTTCTACTTGTACTGAGTGAACAGCATTTGAAATAAACTGTGTAGTGTCCAGCATAGTACAGAATACAGCATTCGGGTCCAGAGAACTTTCAAACCCAGGCTGCTGCATTGACCCTTGTGGCACACGAATCACCTGTTCTACTCAGTGAGCTAATTTAGCACCCTAGAATTTTGTCATGTACTCTGCTGTTGCCTGTATAAAGGTCTCCCCAGTTGGGGGAGAGACTTGACGGTCTTAAATTAGACTTTTCAGATGCCTACATAACAAATTGGTACTTTGGTGTTTCGGAGTGTAAAGACTTCAAGTAATCTAACCAGGGTGGGAAACCATTAACAGACCTACATGCTGTTGAAAAATACAGACCCAAATCTCTGTTCATACAATGAAGTGCACAGTTATGCACCTCTAACCACTACTTCCACCACCCACTGAGTCACACCTTAGCCAAGTCTATTTATATTTCACTGCAATCAGGTCGTGTTAATCACAGATGAGCAAAGTCAAAGAAGTCAACAGTAAAAATAGAATTTCAGGATTAAGGTCCAACATTTAGTTAAAGTTTAATCAAGCTGGTCTTTTACCTGTGCTAAATAACTACATTTTTATATGGACCATCTAATGGTATGTGTTCCTAAACTTACCTTCTCCCCTGCGTGTCCTTTTAAGCCCTGGGATCAGACACAGCAGACACAGTCACATGCAAGTAGGTGTGTAGAGGGGGGGGAGAGACACAAGAAGAGACAGACAGAGAGAGAGAGAGAGAGAGAGAGAGAGAGAGAGAGAGAGGAACCAGTGTTAGATATATGGAGAGGGTTCGGGACATGCAGCATCTTTAGAACTAGTGACGCAGGTGGTGATGGTGAAAGAGCTAAAGCGAACTACTGTATATGTAAGTCAAATGGAGGAAAGTGATAAAGGTCTCCGTATGCAGCAAGCAAAGCCCTGCCAGATTGTCTAACTACTGCTGCGTCGCAAACAGCAAAACTATAAACTTACACACACTCGTTAATTTGAGTGCATAACTCAGCGTGTTTCCTGGCTCAAAATGATCCATCAAAGCCTGAAGTTAACTTACCAAAGTCTGTGCTGGCAATTTGTCCATTTGTTTTTCTCTCTCTCTATTTATATATCTATCTATCTATATATGTATGGCCTTTCTGAGAACAGGAAGGGTAATTAACACTGCCCAAAAAATCATTGTCTGCCCTCTGCCACCCTGGAAGCCATCGCAAGATCCTCCTGTCTCAGGAAAACAGGGGCATCACAGGTGAGCCCTTTCACCCCACCCGCTACCTGTTTGACCCGCTGCCCTCGGGTTGACACCTCAGGTCAATCAGGCCCCACTCCTCACAAACTCACAAACAGCTTCTTAAAAGGCCTTTCTCTTATTACTGTATGAATTTCTTTTGTTTTGCATACTGTATATATTACTCCTATTTGCTATTTATTCCAGCTGTCTACTATTTATATTTTATTCCGGCACAGTTGGTGTGGAGCACCCACAACAGTTTCATTGTTCGTGTGTGTGTGTGTAAACACTTAGTTTTTTCAATTTTGTATTATTTTTTTCAGGGTGAAGTGATTGCACAGCTTGCATTCAAAATAATGTAATACATTCCATCACTGTCTGCTTTCCCTGTCAAATCTACAAATAAAAAATCTCAGACAGCGCTCTCATAAAACTCCTCAACTGTCAATTAATATGTGCATCCATCTTTTACATTACTGCCTTGGGGTTGCTGTTGGCTATTGTCACTGAAAGCTTATTTCATCTCATTGCAAAGTGTAGTTGTCTCTGTCTCTGAGGGTTTGTCCATCTCCCGTTAACAGTGACTGGAGCTGGGCAAGCTGAGAGACCAGCAGTTTGTTTCCGGTGGTTTGCACATGCTCAATGTGGATAAACATCTGGTCTTTAATGGTGAACTGAGGGGAGACCACAGTGACACCGGTCTGCGCTCACTGTTCTGACATCAGTTAGTAGCCGTGCGTCGTATGGAAACACAGCTAGCATTAGGAAGTAAACCAGCTTCAGTGATTTAGCTTGGTAACAGATGAGTGTCCTCTTGTTAACCACCTTGGCCAACATGTGTGAAAAAGAGAGGAGTGTGAAATGCGTGAAAGAGCGTGAAAAAGTTATTAATAACTCCTTTATTATATAAGCAAGTAAAATTTTGACCATGATGGAGAGGGGACAGCAACTCTGACCATGTCCAGTCTAATAAATCATGCAAGTTGAGCAGGTGCAGGGTCAGCAGCACTTTCAGATTAGCATGAGAATGACTGAATGTAATGGGCTTAACCAGCTGTTTGCCAACACTCCACTTTCATTTTTTAATTCATATTTCAATCCCTCTGTAGATATTAGTTAACTATGTCACACACTATTCAACCCTTTTAATTCAGCTGATTGATTTGTTTTATTTTTAATCTACTTTTTGAAAAATCTGGATGTAGGCCTGTGTTTCTGATCTCATGAACAACTTTTCGTAGATATGTGGTCATCACAGGACAGCCACCACACCATTTATAGAAAATGACGGTGAACATTAAACAGAATGAGATCAGCCTTAAATACATGCAATAAAATGAATCCAGCTAACACTGATGGGAAACAGTTTTTTGTATAATAATTATTTTTACTTTTGATATTTTCTGCACAGTTTTCCAGTAATGCGGGCCAAGAACACAGGGCTGTTGGAAAGCTTTTACGCAAGTAATCCAAGCAGAAGAGGTTACATGCAGAGGATGTGGGACCTATGGAATTCTCCATATCCAACATCTAGACTAACGGCAAAACTAGTTTCTCAGTGTTCCAACATCTGGAAGAAGCAACTGCTATCACAACTAGAGATCGATGAGGTACAACACAAATGCTACAGCAACGGGGAGCCAGAACCTCAGGTCAGGGGGGAGATATCATCACCCCCACACTCTAAGATTGGGTACCAAACTCAGTGCGAGTGCATGAGCAACTAATCTGAGAGATAGGATCATGGCTGAGCTTGAAACCAAGACCCTCCATGGTTGGTTACCAAGACTACGTGAAGTACCCTCTGAAGGTTTCCTCGAAGATGTGAATGCAGCATTACGGACAATCCCTACTTCGACTATCATGGAAACCAACCAGCTAATCAACACCACGGCGGCAGTGATCACTGAGATGCTTGGCTATAAGATAAATACAAGGAGTCGTACCCTCCATGGAGAAGGAGACCAGAGGCCAAGATCAAGGCAGCATGGAGTTAGCGTGTTTTCAGTACGCTATCAGTACTCCTATTTAGACAAAGGATTTGAATGTTTCTTCCACCCTGGGTGGCTTGTAATTCAAAATGCTAGCAAAGCAACTTCAGGAAAGCTTTGTTATCACAGTACTGATCATTTACTTATGTATTAATGCATACTGTTGAAAATAACTGTAATCCTAATCCTGTAACATTAATGCTTTTATATTTGTGCTGTAAGAGCTTTTGAATGTAACTATCACTAAAGTGCTGGTGATGCATAAACCCAATTCACTCACCATTCTCCCAGGAATTCCCATACTTCCTTTGTCACCCTAATGTCCAATGCAAAGGAACAGGAGTCAACAAGATGTTCTATAGGGATACCATGGCATTCAGACTATTGTCTCTCCAGCTCTCTCATTTGCAAGGAACTAGGCTAATCTCATTTTTTCACTGATGCGTTATAGAAACAACAGTTGGTTCATGTTAGTAAGACAAATGTTAGCACATTTATATCTCAATTGAAGCCAAAACTAGAAAATAGAATAACAAATTTAAAAGAGTTTAAATGCTTTGTTCACATGTATTGCTACAAAAGCTTTTAAAATTTTTAATGTCATGGTATTCCTTAAAGGAAGATGATCATTTGTGTTATTCAGAGTAACCAATTCAACATGCCATGCCCAAATGATGGGACCAGAAAGAAGATTTTCGTTCATAATGTGAAAAACAATCAAATAATTATTTGGATGCAGTCATGCCTCATTCAACACTGCATAATTCAAGATGAAAGACAATGGAAGAAAGTTGCAGTTATTTCTTATGTCATTAGAAGAAAGTTGTAAGTAGCCACTGTTACTTGGTTACACTTTTCCATCTTGTATCTCCAGACAGTGTTACGGTAAGGGCAACGGGTCAAAAACCTCCTGATACAGGAAGTCATGATTGGGTGATTAGCCAGGCTTTAGCTTCAGATCAGGGCTTTGATTCCTAAACCTATTTTTACATGTGTAACCAATATAATGCAGTTGGATTGGACTGTCTTTAAACAGCTCCATAGTATAAAGTCTGATTGTTCCAAGATGAGACTAGTGCATATAAAAGTGTAGTAATTTTATATTTACTAAATGTTCATCCAATGAAACAAAGACACACTGTTTGCTGCCTTTTGCAGTTAGTGTGGCCAGTCTGACTTTAGGTGTTTGGGTTTTTTTGATTTACGCAACTTTAACAAATAAAAAAACAATAATGTTTCTCTGACTTAGTTGTGAGCTGACAACATGATTCTGCAACTATTCAATGCAATAATTCCTTTTAATAATTTCTGTTCAAGGTCCCGATTTAAACCAGGGCTTTGGGGAGAATCTGGCACCACCAAAATTGCATTTAGTTTAATCTGGACCTGGGGTCTTTAAAATGCCTAACATGATTATTTGCTGTAACCACAGAATACAACATTTATTATAGTAATGTTTTATGCCAATGCGATGAATTGGGTGTTTGGTAAAATCTCATCCAAATCATGTTTTGCAAAGGGGGAAATGTGATTGCTGCAACGGTCATGTACACTCTGTTTCTGCCTTTTCTAGTCAGGTACATACAGTACATACATACACACTCACACTTGCATATATACTAACAGAAAATACACACATGCACCTCCATATTTCCATATGTGTATGACACATTAAGACTAAGCTTTGCACTGGAGACCGGATGTTTTAATCAAAAAGACCAAGAGCTGGACAGGGCACAATCACAGCACACGGTGTCACAAATGGATACTGTTAGGGTGTGTGTGCTATTCAACTGCTGTACTGACATCTCTGAGACTTCTGATCATAGAAATGATAACAACTGCAAAGTTCATTGCAATAGTGCAACTGTACTGGTGTAAGTTCTCTAAGGATGTGCACAAGTTGGTAGTCTAAATTTCTGGGAAACAGTCCTTTAAAGACTATTAAGATAACGGTGTATTATTATCTTGATTTTCATTAAATTTTCATTAAACTGTGACAAAATCAACAAGTAATAACAAGTAGTAATTTGCACATCTCATTGTGAAAAACTAGCAGCAGAGATGTTAATACTGCACCAATCACACATAAATACTGTGCATGAGGACACACAAAGAGACAAGTTAAAACAAGAGTTACCGGAAAGCCTGCTCGTCCAGGAGGACCCTGAAAAAAGCGTGAGAGAAAATTAGTATGTCAAGAGTACATTTTACAGATAAAAGTTAACATAATGAAAGACACCTGCACTTAATCACACCAGAATAAAATCAGTAGTAATGACTGGAGGGGCTATTTACTACCTTACGGCATGGGAATCATTTATTTTTGGCCTTTTTTTACTGACAGCATAAAGTATCCTGCTGATGCAGTAACATCACAACATTCAATGAATCCTTTTAACAAAAGTTTAATTGTATGAACGTAAGTTTTAATGTAAAACAGCAGTTTTCTCCACATAGCCTCATGCAAGCGTTGTTTTTGAAAGAAGGCATGCTTACAGTTCTCATGCTTCTGCATAACAAAGCCCTCTGAGATCTCCTTAACTGCCCTTGCTCATCTTGTTATTCAGCTAATCCAAGCTACAGTGGAAGTTGCCAGTACAGTGACTTTCATCAAAAACAAATCACGAGGAACTAGAATACAATTGCTTTTATTTATGGGCTGGTACTAAGAACAAGAGGGAGCACATTTTTAAAAAGTCAAGTGTGTTTTACTTTCACAAAGGGAACGGAACTCAAATAAAGGCTTTTCAACAGCTCTGATAAAGAAAGAATACAAAGCAAATTAGTTGCAAGTCAAAAGAGGAACATTTTGTGTGTGTGTGACAAACAAAAGCACAGGGGACGTTGTTCCCCTCACATTAGTAACTCTGGACGGAAGAACCTCAACCATTCACCAACATTTGTTGGATGTGATTATTGATTTGAAACAACAGTTTGCGTTAGGAATTTTTTAGGGACTTAAATATTGAGATTAAAAAGTATTATCTAAAATAAAGGCACACACTCCACTACAAGTTTCTCCTGGGTTCAGACCTTAAATATTGGAACATGAAACATGTTTTTCTTAAAAAGCAATTAGTCCCATTAGGGCCTTCAGAGTATTATTATCCAACCATTGCTAGAGTAGAGAGTCTAATTAAAAGTGCTATAAAACACAATTAATGTTGTAAAACACCATTAAAGTGTTGTGAGCCAGAACCAAAATAATCTGTAGCTATTCCAAAATCAACAGGGTTGAATAGAACAATACTGTTCATGAAATGACCAAATTCGAATGATACAATACTAAAGTCCTTTCATTTTTCTTATGAGGAAGCTGATAGGGATATTGTCCAGAGTGATAATGTATGAGGATTGGTTGGTTAAGGATGTCTGTGTAGGTTCTCAGTCATCCAGGTCTTAGTAATCTAAGGAGCTTGGAAAGAAAGCAACTGAACGTCTTTAAGTTTCTTGAAGACATTTCAACTCTTATCTGAGAAGCTTCTTCAGTTCTAAAACCAAATGATGGAGAGTCCTAGATTGATTAGGCTTAGTGGGAGTTGCCCCACTACTGATCATGTGCCTTATCACATGGGCCAAGATGTGAAAAAAGGATGTGGATTATCATCAGCAGAGGTTTCGGGTGAAATCATTATGAGACCTTGCCTCATCCTATCATGTGAATTATTGAGATCAGCTGACACAAGATGTGAGTGGATGCTAAGGCATCTGGGAAGGGATCTAAAAATTAGATTATAGGTGGCAGACAGTTGGTGTTGTAAGCAACCCCTTCCGTTCGATGATGGTCGTTCACAGTGGACATAGATGGCTTCTTTCACTCCTCTTTCAAACCATCTGTCTTCTCTGTCCAAATTGTGAACATTGGCATCCTCAAAGAGTGACCTTTGACCTTTAGATGCAGATGGACAGCCGAGTCTTGTCCCGTCGAGGTGGCTGTTCTATGTTGTACCATGCGTTTATGAAGTGACTGTTTGGTTTCTCCAATATAGAGGTCTGAGCCCTCCTCACTGCATTGTACTGTATTGTGTACTGTAGGGTTGTCCTGTTGAAAAACCCAGTCGTTACCACACAGACGAGGGCCCTCAGTCATCAGGGGGCCCTTTACCTTACAATACAAAGCGCCTTGAGGCAACTGTTGTTTTGATTTGGCGCTATATAAATAAAATTGAATTGAATCAGGGATGCTCTCTGCAACATCTGGACATAACCAGCGGCTGTTCGACACCCCTGCTCCTCCTGAAGCTCCGTTGTTCCACTGAAGGAAAAAGCAGCTGGGACCATCATGGCGCCCCCTCCACTGTGGCGTGTAGAAAACATCTCAGGTGGGATCTGCTCGTCATGCCAGTAATGTTGGAAACCATCAGGACCATCAAGGTTACATTTTTTCTCATCAGACGATAAAACTTTCTTCCACCTTTCAATGTCCCATGTTTGGTGCTCTCATGCAAAGTCCAAACGTTCAGTTCTGTGGTGTCCAAGGAGACGAGGCCTTTGAAGACGTTTTTTGTTTTTGAACCCCTTCAGTCTCAGATGCCGTCTGATGATTATGGGGCTGCAGTCGGCACCAGTAACGGCCTTAAATTGGATCGAGGATCGTCCAGTGTCTTGATAGATGGCAAATTGGATCCTCCGACTCAGTGCTGATGACATTTTTTGGGGTCTTCCACTTGACCTTTTTGTTTCATAACCATCAGGATCATTTAAGAAATGACTGTCTTACTGCGTCCCACCTCAGCAGCGATGGCGTGCTGTGAGAGACCCTGCTTATGCAGTTCAACAATCCGACCACGTTCAAAAATTAAAGTTTTTTTGCCATCAGAACATCGTGACAGTGTGACTACCTGATAGAAAATGACAAAGAATCCACATTTTTGCACAGGTTTGGCCTTTTAAAGACATGCGGTCCTAAACTACTGATCAGCTGTAAAACAGCCTGTATCAGTTTAAGCTGTGTTTTTAACCTTCCTATTAGTAGGTCTCGATGCATGCTAAATCATCCAGGTAAGGAAATCCCAAAAAATTGATTCTGTTCATCTGGACGTTTTCAGCAGGAGAAACGTTTCATCACTCATCCAGGTGACTTCTTCAGTCTCAGCTGACTGCAGGTTTCCAATCTTATAAACAGTATATTGCGCAATAACTGAAACTAGCACAACTGAAGGAACAATGGGCTGGGAGGTCAGTTCCTTGATCATTAATACGCAAATTTTCATGACCATTGATCAACAACCTCTGATCAAAGACCATTAATCTTTGATTAATGATCACTGATCAATGTCCACGAGTACCATTCACAGAGAGTTGGGGAATGGCTGCAATCAAAGCATTGTAAGATGGTGAAAGATGTACCCTTAGGCCCCCTCCTCGATTCAGAGATGGTCTTTCCCTTTTCACGTAAATGGCCTCCTTCACTCCGCGCT
>VUQG01033004.1:0-10717 GCA_015106755.1 Etia nguti | reverse complement strand
ATGAATGTGTAGATGTATATCAAACAAAAACAAACAAAAAAAGGCACACAGAAGCATCTTTTTGTCTGCTAGGACGTCTTTGTTTCTGTCTGATAAAAATCGAGTCCGAACACACCTTGGCCCCTTAAAATGAGAGCTGCTGGTATACTGTAAAAAGTAACAGCAGTGTACTTACGCCCCTCGACAGTTAAGGACTTCTTTTATTGTTGGGTTGCTTTTCACAATTGAAAGAAAAGCCCCAGTTTAAAGTCTCACAAAGGTGGCTCTAGTGCCAGGAAGATTCTCAGGTGGTAGTGCAAGTGCTGGACTGGGGGACAAATGTGCATAGCTTTTATGCATATTACACTTATATGAGATAACTTGCAACACTCTTTAATGTGTAAAAACAATGGAAAACTAACATCACATATAAAAAGTAAGAAACGGACAGGAAACACCCTGGGAGAGAAATAAAATAATAATGTGTGTCTGATACTGTTATTTCCTCTGATGGTAAAGTGTGACCAGTCACAGTCTGGAGCTCTGGAAAAATAAGATATTTAAGACCTGATAAAGTTGTGACAAAGAAACAGAAGGTGTTGGAAAACATGCAGTGCTTCAAAATTGCCCTGCTAACAGTACTTTTCACCTGCTGAAAACACTGATGTGTGCTCAGTCACCCTAAAAGAGAAGCAGACAGATGATGGAGAGAAAGAGTGCTACATCAGTGAACAGACAAAAATACTCAAAGTAAGGGAGAACTAAATCAAAAGTGGGCAAAGAAGAAAAAACAGACAAGCACAATAAAAGAAGAGCAGTTTGAGAAATGTAAGGAGTGGATATAACATGCCCGAAGAGACATAAGTTAGTGAGTCATTTTCTGTGCAAAGACAATCTTTTCTTCATGTTTTGCTCGTCCTCTGGGCTGACTATGACCTGAATTTGTCATATTATCAGTGCCGTCATGACAGTTTGTCTTCTGTTTGCACTTAAACTTACTTTGTAACATTATTATTCCTAAATGTTTTTGCATCTTTTGTTTTTTTTAATTTCTACGTGAGCTCTTTTGGTCTTCCCAGCCTTGGCCCACCTGCTGTAGAGTCACGCTACTTTACATCACCCAAGCAGACCAGAATAAGTTTAGCAGCTGCCTTGTGATGAGATCTGTTTGGCTACGTTCCACTGAGAGGCAGATAGATTATGCACAGTCAGGAGAATTGATACACTCTGTTACGACAGAAAAAAAACCCAGCACATAAAATATTGTGGCGTCTCGCACAACCCACCCCGGGGCTAAACAATGAGCAAATATCCTTCACAGCCAAGATGCTAAATGATAGCCTGCACACAACTGGGCAAAATGCTGACACAGACACAAAAGGATGCAGCTTGGTTTAAAAAAATGTTAACAGCATAAATCAGGATGCCATTATTCGCAAATTATTAAAACTGTTAACTAACTGAAAAGAACATGAGAAAACCATGTAGTCACTGGGTGCCCGCAACACAAAAGTTGGGGCAGGAAGACTGGAAAGGCGGTGTAATGAAAACAAATAAAAAAAATGAGACTAATTAGCAAAATGAATGGCTATAAAAAGAAGGAGCATCCCAGAGAGGCTGATAGTTTAAGAAGTAACGATGGGAGGCTTTTACCACTTTGTGAAAGAGCGAGTGGGAAAACAATTTCAGAAAAAAACATTTTAAATTTAAAATCAGCAAAGAATTTTTTCTTTTATGTGCAAAGTGTCTAGAGCTAAAGTAAACAAAATATTCACACTTACTCTGCAATAATTTTTTGGCATATGGAGTGCAGCATATTTTCTAGAATTACTGGCCTCAGTGAATTATAAATAAGCATAAAAAGGACCTCCAGATTTGTTTGTTTTATTTTATTTTTGCTTTTGTGCCTTAAGGCAACGCTACACAGATTTTTTTTAAATGTTTTTGTCTTCTTTGTTAAGCACATTGAGTTTGCACATAATAAAATGTGCTATATAAATAAAATTGCTATTGCTATAAAAAGCTCATATTTACAGCACACATTACCGCTTCAGCACACCTGAGGACATGGATGCTTCTTATTATCTGAGACATTTTTAATAAATAAATAAATAAATAAGATCTCAGTGTGCTAATTACTTTATAAATGTAAGGTATTTTGGATAATAACTTTCTCCAAATTTATTCTGAACAAGTAAAATTCATAAGAAAACATTAGTGATGTTTGGAAGTGAAATATTTTGAATCTTCATTCTTCCTCATTATTTTTTAAAGGGTGTGTTTGTGGTTTAGTTTTCTTCTCGCTGGGGTGTTGATGATTTCTCCCAAATGATTTAGTAGCAAAGTAAGCTCAGACCAGAATACACATATTTAATAAAAGGCACAATTTTTTCTAGATCACTGAGGAACTCAGCTGACGCTGTTTTGTTGCAGTGAATATTTACAGTTATTACATAAAGAAATCCTCCACTATGACCCGATGTGTCCTAGCTTTTTACTGCTACCGCGTTACATCTTTTTAACCTCATTTTGCTAGACCGAAAATAAGATCACAGGCCAGATCCGATCACTGAGCACCTGCCCATATTCATTTGTTATCCAAAAATAGAATTACATCAGCCGGTGATTCAGCATAAGAACTGCTGAGGAAACAAGCAATAAAACAATAATAAATTCTGCTATTCCCCCTGTGATATCACTTTCCCTTCCAATGACAGAGACCGCTTGGTCTGTGTAGCAGCTGCTACTGATAGACGCTGGAGTTTGTACAGCTGTGGCCGGATGAACGTGTCAAAAAAAGGAAATTAAGATTATTAGAACAAATCAAGGTGAAAGTATGACAGTTGAAAAATGACAGTTCTGTGTAGGTGCACACTGATGATATGTTCATACTTTTCAGCGATGTGTCTTGCTGATTGTTGAACTGTGAAAAGGTATATACTTGACATTTTGGCCGAAAACGCACCCACACAGAGTGCGTCTTTGACACGATATGATTGAGTCAGAGTACACTCTGAGCTAAAGCTGAACAAATGTAAACATTGCATAAGTTTGACCTAGCAGTCTCCATCAAGCTGGCCAAGTACAAAGCTGTGAGGCCGTGTGGGTGATAAATCCTCGACTGCTTTTGATTAAGTGTTGTCTCCTTATCTGAGTAACACCGGCTATTTTCTGACCAAGGCTCGTTTGCATATCATCCAAAAAAATCAACAAGTCGACCCTGAGACCACAGCCCTAATAATTAATCTGGAAGATTCAGAGTATCCACGCAAATCTCTGCTTGTCAGGAACAAGACTTACAATAAATGACATGCACAGCTGCATCTTTAGGTAAATGCGTTTGTGTGTTTAATCAGAGAGCATTCTCTCATTGCTGTGTAAACCATCGCAGCAGACTTACCCATGTGGGGCCATGTGGGCACCGTAGCAATTTTGCTCTTTTGCGTGGGGTGCCTGGGTCCGTCCACAATGGGCCCACACCGGCACCAATAGGACATGTTTAGCGGGATAGTGTTTTCACTCATTCACCAGATTGTCGTCCTCACTGAAGCATGGACAGATTGCATTCAGAGCTTGAATAAAAACAAATCTTATGTAAATAAATGACACATTTGCATTTAGGTTTTCTTCGCAACATAATTTTTTTGAGATAAAACATCAGTAATGTTGTTTTGCTGTTTCTGGCTTTCTCTCTTTACCTCTAGGTTGCTTCCAGCTATGTAACGTCTTTCGTCAGAACATGGAGATAGACCAGTGTCTGCTGGAGTCTCTTCCCATTGGCCAGCGCCAGAGGCTGGTCAGGAGGATGCGCTGTGAACAAATAAGGGCGTACTATGAGAGAGAAAAGAGCCTTCAGCGCCAGCAAGGTGGAGTCAAGGTTCGAGCCCTGCCCACGCACCGCAAGAAGCACCACGTCCGCTTCAGGCCCGCCGATATTATACAGGATGCCATCGTTCATCATAATGACAAAGAAGGTGTGTGTTTGGGTTTTTCTGCGAGTGGGCGTGTCTGCTTATGGTTAACATGAGGGTGACAAGAGGGTGGCAGAGATGGCAATACCTGATTTTGAGAGCAAAGTGTTGGAAAAAAAACACCTACATATGCTGTTCAGTGACACTGACAGAGAGCTAGATGATGTAAGAATGTTCTTCAACAGATAAACAAATATTAAAAATAAAGAAAGAACATGTGATATGGCTGTTTGATTGGCTGATAGTTAATAGTCCATCAAAGCCTTTAAAAATGGTTAAAAAGCTTTCTTGTGGCTTCAGAATGACTGTGTGATTTTACTGATGTCGGCGAAAAGCGCCGTTGTCTGCCCTCCTGTGTCTGTTTCTGTGTCTGAGAATGTTTCTTTGTTCCTGTCTGTGTGTGTGTTTATTTATCTGTTACCAGCCAGAGAAAAAAGAGTCTGCAAGATTTCCTCAGACAAGAAAAACACACGAACTTCTGATGCTGACATCATTCTGTCACAAAAAACCCTCTTGAAACTTAAAGGGTATTCACATTTTACTCCAAAAGGCACATCTTTTTGTCCAACCTTATCATTTTTCTTTTTGTTTATGACAGTCACTTGCCAGTCACTGACACAGCTGTCTGAGCATATCTCTGTCAGTCCTCCCGGCAGACTTTGCAGGTCACTGTGTTAATCTCTGCTCCCTGGCTGCCAGTAAGATTCAGCTGGGGTCTGTGGGAGCAGCTGGTGTGCCACTGCAAAAGCCAACCTGAAAACAGGGTTCATTGGCTTGGCATGGATCTAGCCTAATCACCTAAGCTCCATCATGGTGCTGAAGTGGCACCAGGCTGCCGTTTTTCTTGCTATGTGAGGGCTTTGTGACCATTTGGTGCTCAAGACAGGAGCTGGCTCCGAATGAAACAAAATAGTAGATTCATGCGGAGGCGTCTCTAGATAAGGGAACGCTTCATTTCTTTTTTCTTTTAAAAAAATAATACTGCCTTAAAGATTCATCAGATGTTCTTTTTATGTTAGCCTGTCTGGTTCTTTTGGGTCAGTGTCTGCCTCTGCGTCTGCCTAAGGATCTGTCCAAAACACTTAGAGTTAACACTTGGAAGTTGGATCCATCAGCACTCAGTAATGTATATCTTGACAATGCCTCTTCTTTAGTATTCTTCAGTGGTGCTGGTGCTCAAAATGATACGTTTTCCTCACTATCTCTGCTCGTGTTAGCCTTTTTTATAAAGAGCGATAGAAATTGCTTCAGGCCAGGACTGTCCCCAGAATAATGCGGGAACATATTTGGCACTGTAAAACTTAAACTTAGGGTTGGAAATTAGCAATAGCTATGATCTCTGTGCCGCACATCAGTTTCATGCTCTATACTGGAACTATAGCTGTGTGTATTATGCCTGGCCGATCTCCAAAAAGCTGGCGTTGGGGTTTAAGCACTGTCACCATCTAAGCAGTAGATCATATACTGTATGACTCCCAAAAAAGCCAGTATTTTATTAACAGGATTACAATTAAGCCATCATTTCATGGATCCCTTCTAGAGTAAGTTGAAGTGATATACTATATTACACTGCAACAGCAAATAAGGCACGAAAAACAGGCCAACTTTTTAGCCGATAGGCACTTGTATCTTTAACATGTCTGTTATCTTGAATACATTTAAATATCTCAACTTAATTTGTCATTATCAGCGCCGTCTGCTCCAGATGGTGATGATTAGTTAAAAAATAATTAAAGATGTTTAGGTGACTCATAGTTCTTTAAGAAACTGTGACTGGAGAAAAGACAAAAAGATAGATTAGCAAATAAGACTCAGTTTTAACTAAAAAAAACCGAAACTTGAGGTGCTGAAACTTTGTCTGCTGACACGGTAGCCAGGTAATAAGAGATGCACACACACTCTATACACACACAATCACAAAAGGATTTCTTTTCCTTATCATTTGTCTTGTACAGGAAGTAAGATGAGGGAGAGAGAAGAGGGAAGGGCGAACACGCTGAGAAAAGGGAAAATTGGAAAATGGCTGAAACTGAATAACAGCAGCAAAGATGCTTTTGGATTACGAGGGATATCGCAGGGTTAAGGTTAAATATACCTCGGGCACACGGCTCTAGCTGTAGATCTGAGCATACTGCACGTCATCTTCGTTCACAGGTTTATCTGTCATATGCAAACATCTGGCTCGCTTGTGTTTTGACATTTGGTGAAATTGCTTCTTTCTTTTTTTTTTAAAGCCATCGTCAGAGTGTGAAGCTGTTGCTCTTGTAACCATGGAACCTACAACGAATATTAACCATGCCTTAGCTTTCCAAAAATGGTATTTAATGACATTTTGTGCTGGTTTCTCTAACTTTGGTTATCAAATCTTAAGAAGTTTTCAGTACCCCTTTTTGATTGATACCATTCAAAAACTCATCTTGAGACACCTGTGGACTGTATCTACATCTTTCTTTGAAGTACTTTCTTTAAAAAATGAAATCTCATCAGCTCCAGTGTTGCAGTGTGCGCCCCGTTTCTTTTCATTCACGTATCGCATCTTACATAGAAGATCACCATTACTTTGTTGTGTTAGAATGGTTTGTTGTTTTCTAATGATTATTGTCGTTTTGCATGCATGTGCATGTGTGAAGCCTGCAGCTCTGCTTTAGAACATCCATTCTTTAGACCAGTACTGTTTAATGGATTGTCATTTAAGACATTCATAGCCTCATGATCCTTTAGTCTCTCTTGTATCGCGGACTTTTTAGCTGCCGCAGACCTCGGGTCAAACCTACTTTTCTCCTGCTGGCAGTAAAGATTACCTGTATTATGCAACCATGTGCATTCACAGTCCCCTCAGTGGGGACTCCAACTCAAGTCAGAAATATTGTTATTTGGATCGGTCTCTGCACCAGTGGGCGAGCATGTTTCCCCTGTGCTTCTGCTGTGTGTCTGTTCAGTGTGCACTATATGGAAGTGTAATTACTGTGTGAAGTGTGTCTGAATGGCCATCTTTCATTATTGATCAATGTGTATAGATCCATTCTGCAGGCACAGCACAGGGACTCAGTCCAATCACTTCTCCACAGTGAGGAAGTCAGGAAAGTGGAGGTAATAAAAGCTTCCAGTCATGTGGAGTGTTTTGGAGCACTCATTAGAAACATATCACACCTCAAGTACTAAACACCATGTGTAGCATGTACAGTGTATATCAGTGAAACAAAGCTTCAATACAAAGTTTAAAGAATCCACTTGACGCTACCCACAAAATACATTTTAACTCAAAGGAATTCTCTGTTATATCCATAATCATAACTATATCCATCTTTTATGATTAGATACCGTGTGCCGGATGTGCTGGACCACAGCTGAAGTCACTGTGATGTGTAGTGTAGCCTTTTGGGAAGTTTCAGACATTTAGCTGTCTTTTGTTAGCCTTCCATCTATATATAATCTCCCCTAGATGATGAAACTTAAACCAGAGAGGAAGAAAAATAAGTAAATATGTTAGGGGTGTTAGGGAACATCAGTTGATATCTCCCTCACTGCACCACGCTGGGATTAAAAGGGTGTCAGACACCCGTCATGTTTTTGACAGAACAGGGCCTAGGCCCACAGAGCTGATAGAAAAAGAAGCCCTTTTTCTGCCATCCCTTACAAATGTGCTTTAATGACAACTTTTGTCATATTGCAATGAAACTTTACGCTGGAATTCATACTTCTCTGACCTTCTAATATTAAATGTATACTTCATTTGATGAGTCATGAGTGTCCCTACAGAGGTTCATCCAGACAGGTAAAATGAGCAAAGGATGTGAGTGTATTTAAAAAAAAGTGTTATTAAGTCATTTCTTACAGAATTGTGCTCAGTTTGAAGATGGAATTTAATTTAGATGTTTTTTTCTCTATGTTTGAGTATTTTAATTAAAATCACACAAAGGAAGAGAAGTACACATAATGACAGTTTCCCCTAAAATGGCCGGCTGTAAAAACGGATTAAAATGCATTCACATTCAATTTGCGGTCCCACTTTCCCTTTACTGTCACAAATAAGCAATTTCAATTTTTCTTTTCAGTCTGCAGGCATGATTTTACGAGGAGAATTCCAGTGCTTCATTGTAGAAAAAAGAAAGAGAAATAAAATATGCACCAGCCTAACCAATACTAGGCTGAAAAAGAGCACTGCAGCTGCAGTTCCACAATATGTTGTACAGTACAATGCTTACTCCTTGATTTGGGTCAGACATTTGTCTGAGAGTTGTCTTTTAGAGTAATGTGTTTCTTTCACTGGAGGATGCAACTTGAACAAAGTTGCAAGTCAACATTTATGGAGGGGTTTACTTCAAATACTGTGAAAGTGCATTGCTCCCCTTCAGTGGCATTTATTACATGGTTACAGAAGCTGAAATCCATTACATCGCCTTTTCTCGGGATAAGTAGGCATGGGTACCCTGTTCCATCTTACAGGACTCATTATCTATTAGAAAACTGTTCACTTGTGTTTTTCCATCATGAATGAAACAAAGGAGGAATGAAAAACTCATTTCAAAAACATGGGGCAGTGAGGTAAGACGGTCCCCCGTTTCTGATCATGACTCTGTGATAAGGACCCAAGAGACAGATGCATTTATAAGAGTAAGGGATTTGAACGTAATCTCATATAGGGCTGCCAAGGAATGATAGTTTACATGAGAAGAATGTGTCTGGTTGCCATACGAAGAAAATTGCCAATGCTGCTGTAAGTGGCATATTATGGAGCACACATTACAGAGATTTGATCAAATTCATAGAATGTCACGGTGCAGCAAGAGAAAGAAGAGCCAGAGAATTGAACAGAGAGGCATGAGAAAAAGTACATCCAACCTTGTACTGTATCTGCACAACAGTCAGCGTGAGGCATTGTATCTATTTCAAGCAGTTCCAGTTCAACAATATATAAATCGAATTTTCCTGAGTGGAGAACTGCTTTTTTAACTGTGAATTGCACATACTTTGCAATTTACTGTGTAGGCAAGAGGTCCTGGAGGGCTCTGTTCAGGTGCTGAGCACAAGCCTGAGTAAATATATAAATGATAGCATGGATTTCCAAGAATACTACTGATTAACTTCTTGTACATAGTTTTACGTATTGGCTGTAGCTTTATTCATAATCTCTTACTGTAGGGATGTAGCTGTGAAGTAATTTTTTTCCATGGAGGAAGAAGAAGGCCAATAAGATGTCACAGGTTTGGCTTTTAAGAATCTGAATAGTTATCAAGGTCATAATCCTCTATTCATGTCCACCTGTCCATCTATAGCTAATTTAGATTTCTCTCTCATCTCTCTCTCTCTCTCTCTCTCTCTCTCTCTCTCTCTCTCTGTCGTGCTTACTCTTTTTCTATCAGGTCCTATGTGGTTGCCATGGAAACTACACATACGTCTTGAACAGCTGTTTTGTGGTTGTCCAGAAATGATAGTTTCTGGACAACCACGCTCTTCATTTCACTGCCTGATTGAAGGGTGGCACACTTACATACACTAACTCACATATGAAGATTAATAAATATAGAAAGAAAATTAATGTTGTGGCTGTGCTGTGAGATAAATGTATAGCTGCCGCAACTTTTGTAAATCATCCAGTGGATGTAAATCACTGTGATTTACATCCAGAGTTCATTTTGCATTTTAGTTACGTGATAATGTGGCATCACCTCATAATGTAAAACAGCTTGTCGTTAGTAGCTTTAAGACAAACAGTATAGTGTATCCATTTTGCTATTGACTTGACAAATGGCTTTCTCTTTTTGTAGTTAAAATCCCATTGCCTAAGATGATTATTGGGATTATAGAGTTATCGAGAACTAATTTAGTCTGTCAAGCCATGATTTAAACTATGGATTCACACTTTTCATCTTTCCTCAATAAACTTTGCTTGTGTTAATCGTTACTTCTGTGTATACAGGACTTTGACAGATCCTTTGCAAAGATGCTTCCATGAGAACAGATGGGGGATAAAATCCAATACATTTCAGGTTTTTTTGGAAGCTCATGGTATTAAATTCGACTTTCCCCTGCCTACTGTTTCACTTAGTTATTGTAAAGACTTAGTGACATAAAGAGGGAATGTTGTACTAAAAAGACTCAAACTTTGGGTAACACCTACCCGAGCTATCTAAATCAGGCTTGTGAAGTTCTGTATAAACTTTATCTGAACTTTGGATTATACCATGTTTATGCTCAGAACAAAGTCTTGGGATTTTGTTTGCTATTGTCTTCCATTATTTGACGTACGTTAAACAGGGATAATTGGACGCCCCTTGTTTGACTTGACAGTAAATTGCCTACAGGAAGCAAAACTTGTTTCAGTGTTCATAGAGACACCAGAATATCAATAGGCACTAAAGAGGATAGATAGATAGATAGATAGATAGATAGATAGATAGATAGATAGATAGATAGATAGATAGATAGATAGATAGATAGATAGATAGATAGATAGATAGATACTTTATTGATCCCACAAGGGAAATTGCTGTGTTACAGCAGCAAGATAAAGTATAAAGTATAAAAATAGTCTTGTCCCTCATTAACAGGCTTTTGGTTTAAAATATTTGACTGGTACTCCAAGGCATATATGAAACCTCTACAGCCTGAACCTGAACTTGTAATTTTTGGATGTTCTCCGACGTCAGAGCTACTCCCAGTTAAACTGCAGGGGCCACTGGAACTAGGTTTGATTGTTGCCAAGAGATTAATACTGAGGGAATGGAAGTCCCCAACCCCTCCTTCCTTTCAGTTGTGGGTAACAG
>VUQG01033001.1:0-10719 GCA_015106755.1 Etia nguti | reverse complement strand
TGTTAGTTAGTTTATTGTGATAGTGTTGTATTTATTATGTGGCTCTTTTTTGTTTCTTTTCTCTTCTGTTTTTTTCTTCTCCATACAGGTGATCCAGGTGTTGTTTTTGGTTTTTCTTTTTTTTTTTTCTTTTTTTTTTCCCCCCTTTCTCCCCATCTCTTCTCCCCTCTATATTTCTTTCTCTCCCTCTTTTTCGTTCATTCTTTCTCCCTGTCCTATCCCCCAGTCATGTCTGTCCCGTCTGTAAGAACCGAAAATCAAATCAAATAAATACATAATTATAATAAAGGTCAATCAAATGGACCACTATGGCAAGGCCATGATGATCCACTTGGTAAAGTAAATCCGCTAGGTATCTTTCTTGGCCTTCAGACAACAATTCTGATGGCTAAAGATCCAAATGGGACAGGCTAAAAAAGAAAAAAAAAAGAAAAAAAAGAAAGCCTTCCGCCACTTGGCTATGCCTAGAAATTCTGTCCATAAAAATTACGAACAGAATCAGTGACAAAGGGCAGCCCTGGCGGAGCCCATCACCCACCAGGAACGAGTCCGACTTATTGCTGGCTACGCTGACCAAGCTCTTGCAACGGTTGTATAAGTGTAGCTTTCATACCTTAGCTGTAAAAGCCTGACCTGGCATTGTCATCACCTCACCGGGTGGGTAGGTGACTTGGACACCCAAATTTGTAAATGCAATAACTCGAGAACAAGACAACATCGGATTTTGAAATCCATACCATAGATGCATGTACTAAAAATCTTGCAAGAGTTCAAATCCTGGTGACCTTGACCTGAAGGTCCAGCATTGATAGAGATTAGGACAGGACCCCCTGGAGTCTAGACACTGGTGGTGGAGATGAAGATGCAGGCTTGGGTGGAGCCGAATAACATGGGAGAGGCAGAGATGGGGAGGATGGTGGGTTGCACAAGGACGCCTGCAAGGGGGAATGACAGATGAGCAGTGAGATTTAAAGTACGCAGAGTGGGGGCTGATTGGGCTGGAGAAGGCGGCAGAAAGATGATTGGACTAGGCCAGTGACGATGCAATAAGCTTGACAGCGTGGGAAAGTGGAAATGATGTAAAAATTAGATTAGCCACCAAACACCTGGGAAGCAGACCGATGTGAGACTAGAGACAGATCTTCCCTACTGAACTTATGCATAAGCTTTGTTTAAAGTTATAATGATAATTCATTGCAGTGCAGTTTGTGAAGGGAAAAATTCTAGTTTATTCTCACATTTAGACGTGTGTGTGTCAATATGACCTGGTGTAACTGGTTAGCTATGCTCAACTGTGTTATCTGCTGACTGTTTTGCTTAGAAAAACGAAACTCCCAAGAAGACCAGCCCAGGTGCTTCCTGGAGAAAGATAGTGGGAGTCCTCCCTGCCCAGCAACAGCCCGGGTGGACAAGCAAATGTTGTGTGTGAGTGTATAAAAGAGGAGCTGAGACATCCCAAGGACAGAGCTCTCCTGACTCTATAACTGTGATGGTTGATGTCTTTTTTGCTCTCCTGCATTCAGTAATTAAAAAGCTTGGCCGCAGCTGATCACATTGCAGACTGTATTAACAGAAAATTCCACCACAAGTTACACAGGGTTAAAATAGCTATAGACACGAAAACCTTACTTTGTAGCAGAATTTAAAGAACTCAGACCTAAAGTAGCTGGACATTTTTAGGTGGAAGTCTATTAGCATTAATTTGAGGATCTGACTTTCATCCCTGGAGGTTCCTGCAAGTTAGTTCTGTGATGGACCGGGGCCTGTCCAGGGCATACTCTGCGTTTTGCCATCTGACTGCTGGGAAAAGCTCCAGCTCCAACTGTGATAAGCTCTTAAGAAAAATGGATGGATAAGAAGAAAACCTGACACAAAAGATAGTAGTTAATAAGGAAAGAGGTTGCCATCCCCTTTTTGACAAACCAGCTGAATGACTGCAGCATCCACCTGAGCAGTAGAATTTATAACCACCTGAAAGGGCCTTGTTTCCAGAGCTTCAAGATAACCTATACCCAAACAGACAAATATCTCAGAGCCCCAGAGGGACAGCTTAGGTTGTCAAAGTTTTCTACTATGCGCCACATCAAAAGGCAAAAAAAGGTGTTTTTTGCCTTTTGATTTTTCACTTTCCCTTCAATGATTTTATGCTCTACAGTTTGAGAACCACTGGGTAACATAAAGAAATTGGACAAATCCAGATTTAATTTCACACAGGTTCATCCTGTCACATAGAAAAATTAAAAAAAACAAAAACAAAACAGACATATGTTCACACTTCACAAACCAACATGATAAAAGTTCGCTGATTCAGCTTTCATGAGGTGGCACCCAAACCACCTGCCTTAGAAAAAAAAAAGTGCAGCACTTTAAAAAGCTTGCAGTGCAGGCGGTAACTGATTTATGTTTTCCCCTCTGGACTTACTGTAGTTGCATCTGCTTCCTGCTGTGGGGAGTCGGGGGCCCTCTACAACAAGCCTTTTAAGCTCAGGTGATACTGATACCCATACAGAATCAGCAGAACTATACTGTAGTGTGAACAAAGCCAGGGGGCTACCCGAGGAGGTGGTAGGCAGAGAGCTTTTTGATAAAGTGCTCTAGAAGTAAAGTTACTTGAGATGGACCCAGCATACATCATCAGCAGAGTGAGACAATCTCGGAAAGGGTGGAATAGAAATTGTGGTATGATAAGATCCACCTCTTTACAGACCCTTAGCTCACAAAGTAATCATTTACATGAAACCAGTGGAGACAGATAACTTTGCATTCATTAGCTTACTAATGAAAGTTTTCTGGCTGAAGAGTCTGTTGGACAATTCAGCTGAAATTTTCTACTTTCTACTTGTGCTACTTGTGCTTAAGTTCAGTCAGCAACACAGCCGGTGAGGTCATCAACAATTTATAATAAGCAAAGTGGATCAGTGATGCAAGGCACACATTCCGGTTTTATGCCATAAAGACCCAGATTTTCCAGATTTCAAAAGTTATCACTGTGTGATACAACAGCATCCACTCACTAGTAAAGTTGCAGGTTTTTCTCATATCGTTTCTCAAAAGGAATGCAGAACAGACTGTTCAAATCCTTACTGGACGAGGTGGGCGCTGAACATGGGGACTTGCTCTTGCATGCTGAGGCTGGTAAAGTTGCGGTAAAGTGCCACAGCAATTTGTTGAACTCCTCCCACAGATTCAAGCATTTTTGGAAGCAAGAATCATGAGGAACTGTTAGATGAGGCATGGCTTCTTGATTTGAGCTTTCTCAAAGACTTGATGACTAAATTAAATGAGCTCAACTCTGAACTGCAAGGCAAAGACAAAGATTTGGCACATATGATAAGCACTGTCAATGCATTCAAAGCCAAAGTGGGTCTGTGGACCACACAGCTGAGAAAGGGGAGACTGTCACACTTCCCAAATTTAGAAAGACTGGCAGAGAATGTAAGAGGCTGACCTTTTGTTAATACAAGAGTCAATATTTTTCAGTATGTAAGCATTTGTAGAATTTTATTTCTTAGAATTTTGACTGGTAGATTCTGGCCTTCATCTAAATGTTTAAAGTGATCTTGGCTTGGAAAAGGTTGATGACTGCTGCAATAGAGAATATTGTATCAAAACAAGAAAAAAATAAAGAAGAAAAATTCAAAAACCTCGTAAACAGAACAAGGTCTACAGTTTAAAAACAGCTATTGCGGGGAACTCAGTCAGCTAACTTCGTCAAATGACTGTGTTAGCTTATTAGCTGTTAGCTAACGGTGCCACTGTGTGAGAATTGTTTTGCTGACATGACACTAAAATGTCTCGGAAAACAGAAATGTAAAGAAAATCAGAATACTTACTGTGACACAATGTTGTTAATGGTCAACAGTGAAGACTGGAGAGCCATCTAATGGCTGGTGTCTCTGGCCTTTTAATGAGTCTTTAATCCCACCTTCTCACATTTCAAAAGCTACTGCAGACAAGTGGGCGGAGCTCCATATTGAACAGGAAATTACCTCACTACTGGGCTCTTCAAAATAATAAAACCAGCTGTTTTGCAGTTCATACACATTTTTCTAAATGCCCCAATAAATTCATGGTAGTAAGTTCAAAATTTTTAAGTCATAAATGTTTTTCGGTTTTTTTTACAAATTTAAAAGTTAATAAAATAAAAGCAACTGAAAACACCTCCACAAAAAACAAAACAAAAAAAAAACAAAAAATTAATTAAAAAACCCCCCAAAAAAACCCGAGTAAATGCAAGAACCGGTAAGCAACAAGGACATTTTACTTTAACTTCACTCTTTTCTCAGAATCTAAATCAGAATCAGCTGTTATATCAGACTAAAGACATATCATTTATGTATGTTAACTCAGGAATCAAAACCTTCCAAAGATGACTGCAATATAATTCAAATAAATACATAAAATTGAATTATATTTTTAAGTAGCAGGTCCTTAATGTGCAAAATAGTTAAAGTTGGTCAAAAATATTATGTTGAAGTAACTCAAATAGAAGCAAATGTTAGAGGAACTTAACCTAGTTGAGTTAGGACTGTTTTAAAAAACACCTGGACAACAGGGCTACAGAAATGCAAGAGAAGAAAACCGAAGTAGAGGAGTACACAGACATACATTGCAAGCTCCAAAACATGGAGGCAGCACACCAAGAGATGCAGAGCAAGCTCTACGACATTGAGGGGAAAAAAATGAAGGCCTGCGAGTGTTTGATGAAGCCCTCCAAAGAAATACACACATGCTAAAAGAGAAAGAAGAGCAAGAGGCAACAAACACAGAATTGCAGTGCAAACTCCAAGAAAAATATCAAGAGATGCAGTGCAAGCTCCAGCCCATGGAGAAGAAAAATGAAGGCTTAAGTGTAATGTTTGATGAAGCGCTGAGAAGAAACACACAAATACTGAAAGAGAAGGAACAACGAGAGGCAACAACCAATGAAATGCAGTGCAAACTCTCCAGACAGAGAAAAAAATGAAGCATTGCAAGAAATGTTAGATGAAGTGCTCCAAAAGAATGCAGACAAGAAACAAGTGGAAGAGACACAGAGAGAAATGCAACATGTTTTCCACAACATTGAGGAGAAAAATTCAGAATTATGAGTATTTTACAACAAAGCAAAGGACAAAAACAAGGAAACTGAGGAAAGAAACAACAACTGGAGGAAATATGCACAGAAATGCAGTCTAAAATTCAAGTAAATATTCATCTGCAAGGACTGTATAACCACGTACAGTACAGAAACACTCAAACTCAAGGCTTCAAGAACTGCAGAGGAGACACCACAAGTTACTGCCCATCAATGACAAAGTACAACAAACAAACAATAACATGGACGAGGAAAGTACAAGATGAAAAATATAAAGAACTGCAAGAGAAAAACAAAGAACTCCCAGAAAAGCCTGAAGAAAAGCAAGAAAAATGAGAAGAACTGGAGAAAATGTGTAAGAAACTTGAGGTGCAGTATGAAGAACTTGTCAGTGAAATGACAAACCTCATAGCGCAAAACAAAGATGTGCAGGAACTCTGCTTGAAAAAGAAGAAAAAGCGTTTCAGGTTTTTCCAGAAGAAGACTCGGATGCTTCTTCAGTTCAGCCGGGAGAAGAGTAGCCAAATCTTCTTCCATAAGGGGCAAATCATACAACAACTGATGCAAATAAATTCACTGTGCTTCAGGGTCTTATTCAGTTTTTATGTTGTTTAAAAACATTACTGATGGTACTTAAGAGTTGCTGAATAACTTAAACTGCATATGGGTGCGGGGCTTGCAGGAGTTTACTCTTAAACTTTTCTGGTGCTTTTAAGCAATCAACCTGTCATCTCACAGTAAGCTTTTACAGTGGATAATGACACAATAACTTGTCCATTACAGCTAAGAGAATTTTAACTGAGAATCACTCTTTAATGGGGAAACAGGGTAAATGTTTGCAGGAGGACGCTGTCATAATGCAAGGAAGTCAGGACCCAAAATTCAGACTCAGCAAACTGACCAGAACTATGCTGAAGCAGTTTACGCAGGAGGCAATGCAGACACTCCACAGAAGGGACGAGCTAGAAGCAGGTGAGGTGGAATGGAGAGGAAAAGCAATTATTTACAGAAAAACAGCCACTAACAGAGGAGCCAGATTACCACCGTTTACCTTCACCGATCAGGTGGAGATCTGCTGCGTACAGGCCACGTGCGCGCCGGCCAATGCCAACTTAGGAAAACTTAAGAGGAAAAGAAAACAACTAACATTAAACATAAAATATTGTGGCCATGACAGATGCGTTGTGTCCCCCCAAATTGCTTCCTTCATTAACCTAAGTTTTAGGTGATCAAATCTTTTTAAAAGCAGCCACAGTTTGAAATCAGAGTGTCTATATTTAACAGAGACCACCAGGAAGGTAACTTGACACACTTCCACAGGAAAAGAGGAGAGAGAGAGGGCACTGTGGAATCAGGACAATAACTTCCAGTGGGAAAAGCCCTTTAAGACTTTTCTTTGGGAAAAAGTCACATTTTACCTGTTTTTACCAGATTGAATGGTGATTCTACACGTTGAGTAGTTTGTGGATGTGATGAAAATAAATATGATGGGTCCAGAAGTCTTAACACGAGTCATTAGAGACTTTAAAAGCCACCTACAAGAAAATGCCACACATCTGCAAACACATCAGCACCAGCTGGAACAGTTTAACACTTCACCTGAACTTTTGAAAACCCAATGCAATTTATATGCACTTGAGCACTGATTACTCATGATTCAATTCAATTCAATTCAATTTTATTTATATAGCGCCAAATCACAACAACAGTCGCCTCAAGGCGAGTGTTCTCATGACTGCAAAGTCATGAGAAACACTGACTTTGCAGAATTGGTACAGACACACACGCAAGGACACACAGACATACATATATATAGACAGGGCAATCGCCTCTATGCACTACTGTCAGCATATAGTAAATACAGTGATGCAGACACCCTCAAATATCATCAAGGGGATGAAGAGTGGGTCCAGTGTTCTGCGACCAGGGCCAAAAACAGATTGTTACTCAGCAGATATAGTTGCTGTGAAGCTATTCTCAATTTGGGCTAGGGAAGTAACTCAAGCTGCACTCACCTCACATTATATACCATACATACCCACCCCAGTGTGGTGGTTTATTTAGGCTCTAAATACTCCACCACAACAAGACTTTATCTATACGACTGGCTGATAGATATTTGTATTAATGAGCAGTTGAACAGGTGTTTCTAGAAAAGATGAATGTACATTCTTTGCTTGAAATGACTGTACATGGTTACAAAATTAAAGACAACTCTTCAGCAGGGCATGGACTACTTGCCCATATCATTTCCAAATTAGAGTATGTCTATGCTTTGCTTCTTTCTCTGATTTCATTTGATAGCAGTAATAAAGACACAGATATGAGACAGAGACAGAGAAAAACCCAGGGATATATCAGGTTTTTCTTGAAAGGCTGAAAAGCTGGAAAGTTTGCAGAGAGTAGTAATTTTATGAAAATTTTAAAGGAAATCTGACATTATTATTTTAAATTTAAAGTGCAGAGAAATTGTCACACTTTCTATTTAAGTACTGGAAGCTCATTCACATCAACATCATCTCCATAGAACATCAGTCACATGTTACATTTTTGATATACAGGTATGAACTGACTTTCATATTTAAATATCGTTACCAACAGTGCACCGACTATGAAACATGAAGAGAAAGACATGCTCATAATTGAAAGCATTGCAAATCAAATCAAACTTTACAGTAGAAGAGGATTTATTTCTCTTTGATTTATTAAAAAAAAAGCTCTTAAGTCCCACGTTAATTTTTTGAGACAAGCTGGAGGCTTAAATGGAAAAGAGAAAAGAAGAAAATGTGAAATGGCTGAACTTTGTGAAGGATATGTAATCAGAGCTGAAGAAACTGAATTGTTCTTTCAATCTTATTATTAGTGTTTGTCTATATGATTTGTTCAGATGATATTTATTCATACAATGTCTGACAGAAGCAAAAATTTAAATGAAAATAGTGCAAAGTGAACGTCAAAAGCCATGTTTGGTTTTCCTCGCCTCATAAGTCAAAATGTCTATTTTAAGATAAGACACGGCAGAGCTCCTTAAGCCCTCTCAAACATATGGAGGGTATGCAATTACTGTTATAGTTTTATCTCAAATCAGCTGTGAAAGAGAGAGTGGTAAATATCTTTCAGTTGAAAGCTTATCTCTTACTGTGCATATTCCTTTCATTTGTCCTGCTTGAAAAGAAAGAAAGAAAGATCCTGAACTGAGGTCTAACTGAGATAAACTTAACAAATTTCCTCACTTATTTCCAGTGACTATGACTTTCGTTTTCTTTTGCTGAGATAACCGACCTCTATGGATCGGCGAACACTCTATGAATCTATCCAGGTCTTATCACATCAAGTTCAGGATCAGACCGCTATCTTGTATTGCCGAAAGAGATAAAAAGAAAAGCAGAGTCAGCAAAGCAGTGTTTGCATTTTCCACAGATAAGGAGATGGTGCAGTACTTCACTGAGGACAATGGGACAGGAGTTAATAAAGAACTGTTTACATGCCATTCAATAGAGAGCTCCCTTGAATCTTCAAGGAAAGATTAACAGAAACCACCTTAGATATACAGCTGTAATTATGTCTGTGTTCACACAGTTTTTAAGCCTCTTTTGCTTTAGTTTTTCTCATTATTTTCCATTAAAATTGAGCACCACCTCATGTCCGTGGGGTCGTTATAGCATTGTAGTCGAAAGTCCCGTGAGGTCATTTGTATGCGACACAAAACAACAATGGGAGACATTGAGGCTATGGTATACCTAGTGCTCGATCTATGGCCTTTTATCAGACTCAGTGACCACGGAGTTGGTTTTTATGCAGTTATTTCCCTCATTCCTGGGTCTCTAAAATGACGGTTTTGATTTGTGTGAAGGAGTCACACCACTGACTGGCCAAAAGGTGTCATGCAGTCTGCTGATGGCACATTTTCTATTTTTACAGGAGAAATAAAAATTTTTTACAGCCTGGTGCAAAACAGTTTTGTTTCCCATCTAATTTTATACTTCACAGCAATGATACAGGTGCTGAATTTTTGTATAGCCCACCATGTTGTTGATAAACAAGCTACCTGGCAGTAGTTGATATTGTAGTACTCCATCCCTTTACTAAAATATGGTCTTTTTTGCCTCCACAAAATGAAAAGCTTGTATTTTGTACCTTCAAAAGATTTCAGAAACGACCATGATCGGTGGCAGTTTAGCTCAGTGGGTGAGCAGGCTAAATGCCACATGGCCAGACAGCAGTAGCCTGATGTTAGAGTCTGATCATCTGTCTCCTCCTCTCTCTCCTTTCCACTTCCCATCTTCACTGTCTCACTATCCATTAAAAGCAAAAATGCCAAAAAAAAAAGACTGATTAAAAAAAATAAGCAAAATAATATCAATTAAAAAATTTTCTTAATTTTTCATTTTTACTAAAAATAAAATTATAAGTTAACTTACAGTGCATACCCTCAGTAATTATTAATCATATGCAGTGAGTTAATCTGTGACTGGATTTATTTGATTTGTGCCCACACAACCAGCAGTGGAGGGGCAATGAAAAAAAAAAGATAGGAAAGTCTACATTCATATTTTCTGAACCCACAGTAAGAAGAGCTTCAGCAAATTTTCAAAGTGAACGAATGAGCGAACAAGCAAACTTTATTACTACAGCACTTTTCAAAGTGTTTTGGTGAAAACCCAGGACATTTCAGTCTGGGGTCCAGAGGAGAGACCCACAGCACACTTACTGAAGAGTTTAGAGGTGCAGCTTTTTCTTCATCAAAGTCTCCTCAGAGAGAAGCCAGCATTACAATTCAAAAAGCACTTATTCTTTACAGCTCAACCTGAGTGATTTTCACCATATGATGGTGTAATGTGAAAAAAGTGGTGCAGCTGGATGAAGAATTAACGTGGTAAAAGGTTGATATAAGAGTTCATACAAACAACAAAAGCCTGAGTAGGAAATCATGAATGGTGCAAACCCTTTGGGAAGCTACAGTGAGCATAGTGCTTTTCTACTACAAATTGCATTCACCCGGGCGGTCTGCTTGTCTCCACCCTAGGGGAAAGGGTAACATCCCCTGGGTCTAGGTGCAGTTTCCCCCTCTAGGGGTAAGTGTACCTGGACCTGGGGTATAGCGTATGTTAGGGGAGTGTGATTGTGTGTACAGTGTCTATTTATGTCTGTCTCCATATTAGGTGAGAGCTGAGTATTTGCATGTGCGTGCATGGGGGTGGGAATGGATGTTCGTATCTGTGTGTGCCTGTTTGTTTGTGTCCATATGTCAGGTCGGGTATTAGACGCCACCTCTCCAGGGACATCTCAGGCCCTCCAAGGTATGGAGGCCTATCTCCCCTCACCACACTCCCTGCCAGTGGTTGATGCCCTCATGGGTTGGTGCGTTGGTGGTTCTTGGTGTCCGGGGCTGGGCACTCAGGTATGCACCGGCTCACTCCCGGCGACTGCTTGTCGGGGCCTGGTGCCTTTGGCTTGGTCGGGCCCTTTCAGGGGGTGGGGTGCCCTCGAACTATGGGCCTGGGGCTCGGTCCACTCTGGCACAGCTGGCTGCCGGCGGAGCTCACGGGCACGTCACTGCAACCCCCTCTGGCTTCTGCTCCGTGGCTGCTGGATGACCCCTCGTCTGGGGCTCTCCTCAGCTCTTTCCGGGAGGGTGGCAC
>VUQG01032991.1:0-12391 GCA_015106755.1 Etia nguti | reverse complement strand
AGTACAAAAAAAACAAACACGAAAACACCCACTAATATTTCCTAAAATGTAGTGTTTTGTTTATTTTATTTAATTCAAAATATTGTGTAACAAAACAAAATTGCAAACATGAACGCATTTTTTTCTCACTGTTAACTATCTGAAGCCTTTCAGTTTCATTTGTCATACGCAAGTTAGCACAGGGTCAACATGAAATGTATGCAATGAAATGTATTTGACGAGCAGAAGACAGTCACTCAGCAGTATAGTACAGTATAGTACAGTATAGTACAGTATAGTACAGTATAGTACAGTATAGTACAGTATTCTCCCATGGAACTTATTGTTTGGGAGGAAAACACGAACACAGTGTACAGTTGAGTCTTAATAGCTTACTTACAACTGGGCTCGTCAGGCACTCTTTTTGGCTGCAGTGGTTATTATTATATTTACATGCTAGAGAGGCCATAGCTTAACATATGAAACAGGAAAAGACCGCCATGTAATCCATTTATTTCAACAAAGTCACTGTATTCTGAATATCACCTTTTTAAACGGTAATTGTAACGGAATACAGTTACTCATATTTTGTATTTTAAATACGTACCACTGGTACATGTATTCTGTTACTCCCCAACACTGGTAGAGACCATACATTCACCTCTTCTGCGTATCAGAAAGACTTGGCGGATGGAAACAATATCTCAAATTTGGACTCATCAGACCAAAGCACAGATTTCCACTGGTCTAATGTCCATTCCTTGTGTTTCTTGCCCTAAACTAATCTTTTCTGTTTGTTGCTTTTACTTAGTAGTGGTTTCTTAGAAGCTTTTTGACCATAAAGTCTCCTCTGGACAGTTGATGTAGAGATGTGTCTGCTACTTGAATTCTGTGTGGCATGTATCTGAGGTGCTGTTAACTTGTGATTTCTGAGGCTGGTGACTCGGATTAATTTATCATCAGCAGCAGACGTGACTCTTGGTCTTCCTTTCCTGGGGTGGTCGTTGTGTGAGCCAGTTTCATCATAGCACTTCGGGACACATTCAAACACAAGTTTTAGCAATATTCTGGATGGCTTGACCTTCACTTCTTAAAGTAATGATGGACTGTCATTCCTCTTTACTTAGCTGATTGGTTCTTGCCATAATATGAATTCTAACAGTTAAATAGGGCTGTCAGCTGTGTACTAACTTGACCTCTGCACAACACAACTGATGGACCCAACCCCATTGAGAAGGCAAAAAATTTACTGGTAATAGTACAGTTACCAGGAGTTGGCATCTCCTGTCCTCTCCATGACCTGAATCTGTAAAGCAGCGTTTGCATATTGTACAGGCATGCAGCTCTCATGCATAAGAGCATTATCATAAAGCCTGTAACAACAAAGCTTTTCCCACATCGTCCATAAGATTTTCATAATTTGAACGCCCACGTTGCTCCGCATCTACTGTGCTCAATTCCTTCGAGTGAAAGACATAATGTTGTCTTAGACGCAGCAGTAACAAGGTGTCTCACACATATACTTGCACACTCACACACTTAAAAAAAATACATGTAATAGAAGAGTGGGAAGCTACGAAACCTGTTATGGCATAATGGATGCATTCATGCATGTATTAATGCAACCCAGCAGCACAGTGGAAACCTTGATCTTGATCTGTGTTGAACACTACTGGTTTTTCAGAGGAAATCAGGACCTATAATCCCAGTTTAGCCACATAACTGCTGCACTGCCATCATGCTGCTAATAACCTATTAGCTGTTGGTTGGTCATATTTGTAAAATATGGAGTCAAGTGTATGAGAAAAACACTGCAACAAAACAGTTTCTTTTGGTTTAGAAATTTGCTAAACATACGGTGTGTCTAAAGATGCATATGGAGGCCTGGATTGAAATCACTGGAGTGCGCTAACCCCGCAGGACTCACACACACTGTTTGACATTGGTGTTTTCTGTAGCTTAATTTGTGCAGCTGAATTAATTTAAAACTTTTATATTGCAACATATTTCATATTTTACCCCACACATGCTTGATTAAAGAATACTTTCACTTGAATCACCTGCAAATAATATTCTTAGTACACCTAGTATTCTAAAAGAAAAGTCTATAATTTTATGGCAGATTCATTTTAATTGAAAGAAAAAAATCTAGAAAAACACATTAAATAAAAATATAAATATAAACTGATTCGCACGTCACTGAATGAAATAATTATTTTATTGTACTGAACTGTATTTCTTCCATTTCAGTATAATTACACCAACAGTTGTCTTCTTACCAAGCTTCTTGTTGATGGTCTTGTAGCCCATTCCAGCTTTGTGCAGGTCTACAATGTTGTCCCTGACATCCTTTGACAAGTCATTGGTCTTTGGCCGGTCCATGGTGTTGGCGAGGCTGGGCTGGAGGGGATCAAATACTTATAAATTGACTGCATGTCAATGTTCATCCATCCATCCATCCATCTTCTTCCGCTTATCCAGGGCCTGGTTGCGGGGGCAGCAGCCTAAGCAGAGAAGCCCAGACCTCCCTCTCCCCAGCCACCTCCTCCAGCCTCTCCGGGGGAACACCAAGGCGTTCCCAGGCCAGCCGAGAGATATAATCTCTCCAGCGTGTCCTGGGTCTGCCCCTGGGCCTCCTCCCAGTGGGCGATGCCAGGAACACCTCACCCAGGAGGCGCCCAGGAGGCATCCTTGTCAGATGCCCGAACCCCCTCAACTGGCTATTTTCGATGCATGTCAATGTCATTGACTGAAATAACTTTTACATAATGTGTGTGTGTGTGTGTGTGTGTGTGTGTGTGTGTGTGTGTGTGTGTGTGTGTGTGTGTGTGTGTGTGTGTGTGTGTGTGTGTGTGTACATTTTGGTTAATATTCTTCTCTCAACATTAGTTGTTTCCCCCACTGTTGTGGAAAGAAATTCACCTTATTTGGTTTTAGAAGGGTCAATTATTTTTTTAATATGGATGAGAAAAATGATGAACAAGAATAAAATATTGGAATTATTATTGTCGGTCAGTTTAGTAAATGTATGATTCTCTGGCTCATTTATTTCGTTGAGTATTTCTCATTCAGTTTCTCACTCACTATGTGTTAACAGACCTCTCTGCATTGAATCATACTTGTTATTAATCTCTGGCTCTCTTCCACAGCATGTCTTTATCCTGTCTTCCTTCCCTTACCCCATTCGGTCGCATATAGGGGTCATATGATTGTTGGGTTTTTCCTCTGTATGTATTATTGTATGGTCTACCTTACAATATAAACCACCTTGAGGCGACTGTCGTTGTGCAGTATAAATAAAATTGAATTGAATTAAAATTGAATTACCACCCCTGGAGGCCATTCCCAGCTTCTCCTGTCACAGGAAAACCAGGGTCATCACACGTGACCCCTTGCACCCCGCCCACTACCTGTTCGACCCACTGCCCTCTGGATGGTGCCTCAGGTCAATCAGGTCCCACACCTCCAGATTCATAAACAGCTTCTTTCCCAGGGCCATTTGGACTGTAAACAAACACTATCCCTGTACACCAATCTAGGCCATGGTCTGAGTAACCCCTATCATTACATTTATCCCAACTTCACATAGCCAGTGTTGTAACACACATGCTACCTGAAGTCAGCTCAGCTGCTAAGTCGGATAATGTAACGTTAATTTGCTCTGCACTTTGCACAAAACTGTAAAATGAGGGTTAAATTACAATTTTCAACATAACATAACATTATTAATTACGTTAACAAACCTCCAAGACAGATTTTACTCTCAAACTGAAACAACTGTTGTTGAATGCCTCAAAAAGAAAATATATCTCCTCAGGATACAAAATGTTCCACCATCAATGTACTTGTCCTAACACAAGTGCAATGCTGAGTGTGCAGAAAAGGTGCGAACTATAACATTTCTGTCATTCATCCGGTTGGTTCGCTACCAACACTCAAACTTTTAGGCTTTAAACAGAGACCAGAGCAGGATTTAGCATCTGAAGCAAATCATCGAAACTTACTACTCTAAACCAAAGTCAAAGTAAACTTTATTGTCATCTCTGCTATATACAGTTCAGTTCATAGAGAGACGAGACGACGAGGCTCCAGTTCCATTCAGTGCAAAAAACAACAATAAATATAAGAAGAGTAAGAAATAAATATACACTTAAGACTAAGGTAAGGGTAAAAGGAATAAATATACACTTTAAAATTAAGGTAAAAAGCATCGATAACAGTGTAAATTTACAGTTTACAGTATGAGTGATTTAAAGTGACCAACATGAGCAGGATTCTTGAGAGTACGATTGTCCATAGAGCAGCATCTGCATTTACAAAGGCAGTGGTATGTGGAGTGCAAAAGGGTCAGTTAGTGGTTTGTGTGGGTGTGTGTGGTGGGGGGGAGTGGGAGAACTGGTAGTGAGTTCAGGAGTCTGATGGCTTGTGGGAAAAAGCTATTATGCAGTCTGGAGGATCGGGCCCCGATGCTGCAAAGGCATCTGCCGGATAAGAGTCCATGTGAGGGGTGTGAGGGGTCAAGCACGATCCAGGAGGCCTTACTGTTGCAGGGCTTGTGGAAGATGTCCTGTAGCAGAGGGAGAGATGTTCTGATGATCTTGGCAGCTGCTTTAACGATCTGATGTAGCTGGCCTAGGTCGCTGACTTTGCAGTTTCCAAACCACACGGAGATGCAACTGGTCAGAAGGCTCTCTATGGTGCCCCTGTAGAACATGGTGAGGATGGGAGGAGGAAGGTTGGCCCGCTTTAGGCGTCTCAGGAAGTGGAAGCGCTGCTAGCCCTTTTTGGTGATGGAAGTGGTGTTGGTGGTCCAGGTGAGGTCGTCTGAGATGTGAACTCCTAGGAACTTGATGCTGTTAACAGTCTCTACCGTGGAAATGTGGGTGCTGAGTGGTGTGTGGGTGGAGTCTTTCTGAAGTCGACGATCATCTCCTTGGTTTTCTCCACATTCAGTGACAGGTTGTTCTTGCCGCACCAGAACACCAGCTGCTGAACCTCATCTCTGTACGCTGCTTCATCGTTGCTGCTGATGAGTCCAACCACGGTTGTGTTGTTAGTGAACTTGAACTTGATAACCTCCTGACGTGCACCTCCCAAGAAATGCAACTATGCGTCAGGTCAACGCAGTCCTCACAGACTTGAATGGAGTGGAAGGTATGCAATTAGACTGGATCAGATCGCACAGCTTCATAATTCTCAGTTGCTCTCTGTTCAAAGCCTAAAGGTTTGGGAGTTGGGAGGAAACCCACCAGGTGCATGACACCTGGTATGACCAACAATATAAAATCAAAGATACTCCATTCCCTATACAGTTCAGACAAAAAAAAAAAAATTCACATATGAACTGAAACTGTTGCATTTTCTTCTCTGAAAAAGATCAAAAGAATTAATCTTGCACTGAATGGAACTGGAGCCTCGTCGTCTTGTCTCTCTATATTCTGTACTGTATATAGCAGAGATGACAATAAAGTTTACTTTGACTTTGACTTTAAAATTCAAAATCTTTTTTCTGTAAATATTGAGAGCCTATGATTTTTCAGAATGGTGGCTGGTTTTATACCTAAAGTTAAATGTAGAGCAAAATGCCTGATATGAATTCATTTTTAAAATTATGTGCTTGACATTATGGTATAGTCACCATACTTTCACAGATGAGAAATATATTTTCACCTAAAAAGTGTGTTTTTTGTAAATGTATTATAACTTTTAAACAAATCAAATTTGCTTACAAACTTGGCGATCCAATCTGGTCAATACGATCTATTCATGGCAATGGAAAAGGATCAGGCTTTGTCAGAGAGTTTACTTTTCTGAAATCTGTACAAAATCTAGATGTTGTGTCTAGCTTTGGAATGAGGATACATGGAGAAGCCCATCTGGAGAAATAAGGAAAAGCAATATAATTTTGAAGCATTTAAATGTTTATGCTTCTCTGGTAACATGCGATAGATTCATTACCTCATTGGCTGTACACCTCCAACATCAAGATCATGTTCAATCCAGTCAGTGTGAGACGGCACATCACCAAACGAACAGCGATACTTCAAAATCAGTTCTGACAAAATCAGTTCTGACAGCTCATTGCATTCATCTACCGGCAAATGAGACAGCAATTTATCCAGGTTACAAAGAGACTCAGAATTTTTTAGATGACCACAGAGCAAACTGTCAACAGGCTCTGGTATTTCATCAATTTCTGCCAAGTACGGAAGCGAAGACAAAACGGGGTGAACAGTTTCCTTAACACTTACTCAAACAAAGGTTTGAGTAAGTTTACATACTCTCCAAACTACAGGACTGCTTCACACAGACAGACTGGGACATATTTGAACACCAGGACCTAGAAACATTCACAGGATCAGTACTGGACAATATCAAGTTCTGTATTGGAAATGTGACTGTGGGCATTCGGGTTTTCCCAAACCCTGGATGACCAGCCAGGTCCGCTCACTCCTCAAAGCCCACCTTCAGGTCAGGTGACAGAGCTCTGTACAGGGGTGCTCGAGCTGATCTGAAAAGGGAAATCAGAAAAGCCAAGACAGACCACAAAAGAAGCATAGAGTCCCACCTGTCCAGCAACAACACACAGGAGGTGTGGCAGGGCATACAAGACATCATAAACCACAGAGGCTGCACTCTGAAAACAGAAAACCTGAGTGTGCAGCTGGCAGAGGAAATAAACAGCTTCTTCGCCCGCTTTGATACACCAAAACAGCAGCCCTCATCTGCTCCAGCCCTGCTCCCATCCTCACCCTCACCTGGTTCCTGCAACACTCCACTCACTGTAACGGACACACGATGTCAGATTACACCACGTTAGTCAGACTCATCTCATCTTTTCAGTTGCACAGCTCAAAACAAACAGATTTACTTATGACCAGAGATATAAAGTCTGCCCTCTATCAAATATCAACTCCCCTAACTAATCTCCTCCCTAGTTTTCAAACAGCACTTGGGGCAGATATTGATACTACTACAGCCCGATGGACGGGGGTTCCGAGACAAACCTGCAACCTTCCTGAGATCCACGGATGTACTCCCAAGCAACGCTTCAACCACAGTTGGCTGTAACACTACCAAGCCCATCGCAACTATCCTAAAAAACCCTCCAAATTCCTGCAAGCAAAGAAAACGCAAAGCGAGAGAGAAAAAATAAAAACTCATCATGTCCCATCCTTCCTCTCATTAGCGACCTACATGAACAGAGGTTCAGCCCTGTGCAACACAAAACAAAAGCACACCGGAATGGAGGTCCACCAACGAACTCCAAATTACGCATGAACTGCACAGGTGTTGCGCTTTTGTTTACCGCACCAATTAGAATTAATAGGTTGATAGGTTCAACAGAAGCACACCTCTTAAAACATCTGTAGAGTTTACATATGATTTAAGCTACAACAACCAAAACAGACAGAACAGTGATGTGCAAAACTGAAATATTAACAAAATCAACAAAATATCACAAAAACAACCCTAAACAATTAAACTTGCAAACATTTAAGTACCCAGCAAGGCTGTCACAATTAAATCAAATCAAACAAATCAAATCACTTTTATTGTCACATCACATTACAGATACACTGGTACACCACATGTGATGTGAAATTCTTGTGTGCAAACTTCACAAGCAACAGAGGTGCAAAATACAAATAACATAAGAACAAGCAAAATATAAGAATGGGAATCTGAGCATTATAAGTATAACTATATGTACAAATATAAGAATGTATGCGCATTACTGAATATGTATACCATATATATATATATATATACATATGTGTGTGTGTGTGTGTGTGTGTATACATATATATAAAATAAAATAAAATAAAATAAAATAAAATAAAATAAAATAAAATAAAGGTCGGCAGTTGGAAATGTGCAAAACAAGTGGCATTTATATACAGTATGGAGTGCATAATGTTGAAGTTCTGGTAAGTGAAGGTGAGGTGTCTATGAAGTGTTCAGCACTCTGATGGCCTGATGGAAAAAGCTGTCTCTCAGTCTGCTGGTTCGGGACCGGATACTGCAGAAGTAGTCTGAACAGTTTATGGCTGGGGTGACTGGAGTCCTTGATGATCCTCCCCGCTTTCCTCAGGCACCGCTTCCTGTAGATGTCCTGGAGGGAGGGAAGCTCACCTCCAATTATCCTTTCAGTTAACAGTAAAAATTAATGTTATGTACCTAAGGAGCTTGGAAAGAAAAGCGTCTGGACTTTAAGTTGCTTGAAGACGTTTCACCTCTCATCTGAGAAGCTTCTTCAGTTCTAGGGTCAAATGGTGGAGAGTCCCAGATTTAAGCTCTGTGGGAGTAACCCACCGAGAGGGACAATGGACCCCCTAATGATCCTCTACCTAATCACATGAGCCAAGGTGTGAAAACGGGTGTAGGTCACAATCAGCCAAGGTTTCAGGTGAGCTCATTGGGAATCCTAGCCCCACCCTATCATGTGATTTCCTGAGGTCAGATGGCCCAGGATGTGAGTGGGCGTTAAGGCGTCTGGGAAGGGATCTCAAAACTGGATTATAGATGGCAGACAGTTGGTGTCGTAAACCACCGCCTCTGTTGAAAGATGGTCGCTCGAGGTGGACATAAATGGCTTCTTTCACTCCTCTTTCAAACCATCTGTCCTCTCTGTCCAAAATATGCACATTGGCATCCTCGAAAGAGTGATCTTTGTCCTTTAGATGCAGATAGACCACCGAGTCTTGTCCCGTGGAGGTGGCTCTTCAATGTTGTGCCGTACGTTTATGAAGTGGCCTGTTTGGTCTCTCCAATGTAGAGGTCTGGGCATTCCTTGCTGAACTGTACAGCATACACCACATTGTTAAGTTTGTGTTTAGGAGTTTTGTCTTTTGGGATCCCAAAGAGGGGCTAGGTTTCACAGTCCATCGCTTTTCTTTCCAAGCTCCTTAGACTGCGATGACCTGGATGACTGAGAACCTTCACAGACACAATGTTATGTGCAGTACACATGCAGCATTTCAGCAGTTGCTTTCTACCTTTTTTTCTTTTCTTTTTTTTCCCTGAAACTAAAGCTTTACAGATCATTACTGTAATTGTCACAGCCACAGGCCTGTTCTGTATGTTGCTGTAGTAACTCCAGTAGATTATCATTTGGAGCCACCTTGGGCACCCGCTAATAAGCAGCCATAAACACTCTCATTGTAATACATGTGGAACATCCATCCAGTCCTCGCTGAAAATGAACAGGGATCTGATCTGGGCCTAATTCATCCCTTTAGTAGAAATGGGCAAGCCTCAGTAGGCTAGCTTGGGGAACATCATTTATGCTAACAGGGCCTGTGGAGACTCAGGCAAAAAAGAAGAAAAAATATAATTAACATAATGCTTCATTTAAATATCAGTCCTAGCAGCGACACAAAGACACACAAATATGTGTGTATAACATGTATACACACATGCACAAATGCACATACACGTACATGCTGTGTTTTTTTTATGATACACAACATTTAGTCTTATAATATACACACATGCACATGCTGATTTCTGCATACACACAAACCTGTCTACTAAAAGATACATCCAAACAGAACACATACAAACATGGATGCAGGTTTTATTTTTGTATACACTGCATATGAATGATTCTCAATAAAAATAAATATACACTCTTCAAACACACTTGGCAATAAGTATATGCAGATACACATTCACACACAGTCTTCCATCCATCCATATTGTGAATATGGCAGACAGTGGTTGGGGTTGTACTGGGGCTCAGTCCCCACTCTTTGTTTGACGCCTGTATGGCTGTGGCTTCTTTTAATGAGCTCTAATGGCAGTCCAGAAGGATTCTAATTAATCTGCTCACACACAAAAGGCCTGTCGTCCCAGCCAGCCACCCCCACCCCCCACCTACACCCCCGTGTCTGCTGACCTCTCTATCGTCATCCCCCTCCTTCTTCCATTATCCTTCGCAGAATCCTCCTATTTTTCCTTCCTTTCTCCAAACCCTTTCCAATCTGTGGTGGATATAAAAATCATGTATGTGACAGGAGGTGAAGGCCATAAGGGGGGAAATGGATGATTTAATTGCACCAAAGATGGCTATTATTAAGACTGCAAAAGCTATTTATAACAGCAAGAGAATCAACCAGGAGTCACTCAAGGCCCTGCTGACACCATGCACCGCCCCCCAGTTTAAGTGCTCAATGTTTAGCTAGCAAAGGTCATGCCGCTGTTATCACCAGTCCCAAAATGAAGACACTAATAAAAGGTTTGACGTTTGCTCTTTAACACAGATAAAGATTCCCCCTTTTACGGGAAAATCATATTTCTCATTTGTTCTTGTGAGCCTTGCTTTGAGTGACGCTCTTGAAGAACCAAGAGGCTGACATGAACAGTGAGGATGCTCTTTCTATATGTTGAATGACTAGAACAGGAACCGTAATAAAGAAGCCTGGATAGAAATAAATACTAAACCCAGAGAGCACATTGATGTGTTGTTGACATATATATATATATGTGCTGTGTGGGTAGTAGTAGCCACTACATAGCGAAGAAGAGTGCTTGCTCATTGGCCAGAGGTTGCTGCTATACCTCTTGGCTTCACCCATGTTCTACCTCTTTCTGTGTGATACGCACAAAGAGAGATTTGACAGGGTTGATTTTGCCTGCTTATTGGCAAGACCTCTGGGGGATGTGCTTACCTCTGCTTTTCCAACACTTTTTCTCTGTCTGCGTGATTTAAAACACACTAAAGGTAGAAAAATATCATGTATTTAACCTGTTAACAAAGGAGTGTGCCATAGTTTTGCATCTTGATTCATTTGAAAATACAAGGGACACCATTTTTTAAAAAAATCTTAAGAGTGAGCTGTACTGCAAATTACCTGCCAGGCAGGGTCTGCTATTGTTATCAAACAAGAATACAAATGTGCCACATTTTAAATATTGAATACAGCTTGGCTGACGTGAGTTTATATAGGAAAAAAGCCCTTTAAGAGTCACACTTTCAATGTAGGTTCTGGTCAGTGATGTTGGCCCAAATCTGATCGAGTTTGAGCCTTGCTGCACATGTGTGGAGGGGAGTGAAGGAAGTGTCGATCTGGTGGAACTAGCACCCCAATACAGGAAATCTGGATCGGCTCTCTGTTCGAAAAGTCCTAATCTCCGATCCTATGGGCTTAGAACTGGGCGAATCCATCCATCAGGCTCCATCTAAGCTGTCATCTAACTGCCTCTGTTATCCAGGTGTCTACCCTGTCTCTTCTGATAAAAGCTGGGAACCTGAGTAGCCTTGCAGTTCCTCTCTAGATTGGTGCACTTGGTAACTAACTGGGTTCAATTTAGTGGCCTGGACAGTAGGCCTCAGGAGCCTGTTCTTTTTAAAGGGCTGGAATAACCTGTAAAAGATATTTAAGTGGTAAATGGCCTGTATTTGTATAGCGCTTTATTTAGTCCCTAAGGACCCCAAAGCACTTTACACTACATTCAGTCATCCACACATTCACACACACATTCACACACTGGTGATGGCAAGCTACATTTATACTAATGTGGATTCATTCTCAGATTTTTATCTTTACTGTTTCACAAAAGATTAAAAAGGGAACGTCCACAAATTTGACTTTTTGAATGCAGCACATCTTATTAAATACTTTAGCAGAAGTAAAGCAAAAGCAGAATCAAATATTAATAATCACAAAGTATACTTATCTAGTTTACCTTTACTATTTCAACAATCTAAGCTCAGATTTTGAAAGGGACGGAAATATGTGTAAATGTGTGTATTTCCACATCATTTACTGTATACATCACAGCATTCAGGGCTTTTATAGGCACAGACACAACAGAGCACACAGAAAAAAATGGTTTTCATTGCAAATATTTTATTAATAACTAAATGTAATTATCTTTACCAGACATTTGTCTACATATAGGTACTGTAGATGCTGTAAACGGTTAAATGCTACTCATTGCTATATACTGGACATTCAATGCTAAGATTCAACATATAGTGTTAGAAGCTGGGATTAGATGAACATTGTCCTTGATGATCATCTATGTCTAGCTGAGAATGTAATGTGTAATTAAAACAAATGGACTTAAATCAAGGGTGTCTCTATTCTTTGCCTTGGCTGAGGGCAGTAATATAAGGAATGACAGAAGCTATTATTGTAATCACCATCTCAGTTGTTTTAACTCAAAGTTTTAGAAAGCTATGTGGTAACATCTGGACTGATGTGTTTACAGAGGCCATTTTAATCACAAGTTTAAAAGATGTTGCTGTAACACTGTACATAAATGTAACAGGGCTCACTGCTGTTTTAAACAGTTTGACTGCTTCAAGATTCAGTTGTAAAGAACACAGTAGCTTAATAAAAAAGGTAGCTAGCTAGTACTGCGGGAACGTAATATTATATCTTAGCATCCTAGCTGATCTTAA
>VUQG01032988.1:0-25001 GCA_015106755.1 Etia nguti | reverse complement strand
GCTGTGGGTTGGCTGTACATCAATAATTCATGTGGGTGTTTATGTCGGAAATGCGATTTCGAACGCTTCAACAAGTCTGCATTCGTGTCAGAGTGTCTGGAGGTAAGGAAGACAAACAGAAACAGAGACGTGCACGAAGGCTCCTCAATCACGCTTTTGCTCTTCTTCTCATGGCACTTCCCACTTATTTGAATGTGTTGCATTCTGAAAAGATGACCTTCGTATAATAATACAATTTCTTTTCTTTTTTTTAATTGATCACCAGAAAAGAGCCCTTTAATGTCAGTGCATGGAATGGGCACTGGGGGCTGACTACAACAGCCTAAATAGTCATATCTCAAAGACGCAGCTGTAACCATTTGTTTACTGCTAGGCCTCATTGGCGCAAATTGGACTAACTACAAGCTGAGAGGTAGCACAATTTAAGAAAGTTTGACGCAGACTGGAAACGGAGAATTCTTGCCTGCTAATTCAAAGGTTGAAGGTAAATAACCTCAATTTTACAGTGGCCCTGAGAGACCAAACGCACTGCAACTTAACAAAACACCAGCAAATGCTGCAAAAATACACAAAAAAATGGAAGAAGTGAGACAATAACATGATGGAACAAATGCGGAAGTGACAGAAAACAAAACATGCAAAGGATTGCATTAAGCCACACTTAAAAGAGGAGGATTAGTCAGTGTTGTGAGGAAGGTAATGTGTGCTGTATTCACATTTCTCATATAACACTGTAGATATGTTCATTGTTAGTCGTTTACTGAAGCCCTCAATCACTTCCTTTGTATTTTGTGAGCTTTCGTGGTGCTTTTCCCACTTCTGCTGTGTTTTGTGTGCTTTTGTAGTGTTTTTCTATTTGCTGGTGTTTTCTTAAGTTGAAATGCATTTGGCCTCTCAAGGCCACTGTTCCATTTCATTTCTGTGTGACACTTTTTAGTTTCATTATGATTCAGAGAGTAACTGGAAAATGAATGGCTGGATGAATGGTTGGGCAATACACATTTTTCCTTAGCCACAGGTGGTTGCCAGAAGATCACTGATTGTCATGTATGTCTGTGTCACTGGGGCTTTATTCCCTTGAGATTACCATGAGATTAGATTATCATGATTGTAACTTCAAAATGGTGGAAAAGTTCATGTCAACTGATTAGTGGTCACTAAAAGTGTTAATCATCCATATGGGCTTTATTTGTGCTGCTACTATGGCTAAATACCAAAACTGGGCTAAACAAAAATAATAATAAAAAACATTAAAGAAAGGCACACTACCAAAACATAAATCTGAACCAATTCCTGACCTCTGAGACTGAGACTGGATACACTGTGCAGTTGGTTGGGTGCTTCACTGGTTGGGGTTTTATAACAGAAGGTCAAAGCAAAAGCTGAAGGCTCTGTGCCATTAGTCTAAATATCATGTTTATGTCCTAAGCATAAGCATTCACTAAACAGAGTGCTGGTGGTGCTGAATACTTATGAAGTCAAGTGTTCTAGTTTTTATGTTGGTAACAAACTTGGATCACTTTGGCATTGACATTGAATCTGCTTTGATTCACATGAGAACTTTCAGGGGAGTGGGTACTTCTCTTGATAAGAACTAAATGTGTAATCTCCCGGGATGAGGCTGAAGACCATAAAAACTCATAAATCCATAAAACCAAATATTTAGTGTAGCTGACTTCCTGCCTTTCAGTTCACTGAAATGTATTTACAATGGTGTTAAATTGAGCATGCCTGATAAACAAAGAAGAGATACCCAGACCCTTGCTTGTGGGCCTATCAGGGCTGATACAGCGTCAATACATATACGTCACAAAGTCTTTACTTGTATTCCCTGTGGCCTTTGTTTGTGCTAATGTTGGTGTGATGAGTTGTCATTGCAGCTGTGGGACTCAGAGCCTGCAGCGCTGCTGATAGCCCATGTTTGTGTGCTTGTGTGAGGCTGGTGGACAGGGTTGATGATGCGGTGGAGGAAAAAAAAGACACACACACATACACACTCACAAAAGAGCCAACAGAAACCTTGACATCTTTTCCCCTTCAGAGGAAAACCTTGGTGAATCATTGCTGCTGTCTGCTGGTGCTCTGTGTCAAATCACCACACGATAATGGAGGCTGATGGGTCTACAGATGCTGTCTGCGATCCCTCGAGTGGTCTGCTGTGACCTTAAACCCCCACACCAATAAAAATACTACCAATAAATAAGGAAACAAATGGGTTAGCCGACAGTAAAGGTTTGGGCACAGTCTGTGTTTAAACTAAGAAGCAGAATTGTGATCACTGTGATAACCCCTGCTGTGTTTTTTAAAGGGCTTTGGAGGTTTAACTGAGGATATCTGCAAAGGAGATGAGCTTAAGAGGCAACAATACACTTGTTTATCAGCCCTATTTTGCATTATTCTAATATTAATCAAGGCTTTCTAAAAATAGTGAGTATTTCTCCTCATTTCATCTCCATCATCCTTATTTGTTAGGAGCAACAACTACAACACTGCCCTCCATTGGTGAACCATTACAGTGCAAGAAAAAAAAAGACCTGAGGCTTGTGTTGAGTTCAAAAGCATTTATTCTTTCTGTACCACTACAAAGATTCAACTTTAAATTAAGCCTTACAGTGTGACAAATGCTAACCATATGTACAGTGCAGTGGTGTCATCAAGTAAACCTAACGCACCGATTGTGTACAAAGCTACAATTACATCAGAGTTTACACTATTTTTCAAGTGGGTTCCAGGTATATTTAAAAAACAAAACGAAAAACCCAAAACTCAGGGCTGGGTGGGCCAGAAAGAGGCCAAGTTCAGATTCAGACAAAATATCTTCCCCACAAAAAAAAATCATCTGTCTTCCACTCATCCCCCTGCAGCAGGGTGAGTCATCAGCCCAAACCAGTGCAGTGGTGCTCAGTATGGCGTCAGAAGAGAGGGTGGGGAGCTCCAGCAGGGAGGGGTCACCACAAAGTGAAGCAAAAAAAAAAAGAATATACATTTAAATCATATAATATATGAGCAAATACTCTGATTTACGTCTATCGAGGATATCTGAGTTTGACATGAACAGAATTCACCACTTGGAAGTTCTTCCAACATATAACATGTAAAATGACATCTGAATCTCAGCTTGTAGTTTTAAATAAAAGCAGATATACATTTAAATATGTGGCCTAACGTGGTGTCTGTGTGTGGTTTCATGCTGCCGCTGGGCACTCAGTCATAACCGTGACACCCTCTAAGTGGTCTGAGAGCAAAATCTAAAACATTTCACACTCAGGCTTCTTTGACAATTCCCAGCCCCTTCATGGAACTCATATCATAAATAATGGTGGCTTGGGAAGTTGATGTTGGGCTGTTTAAGGCCTCTCTGATAGTAAGACGTCAGAAGACATCCTGATCTTTTCTCATGGTGATGTTTCTTCTCTTTTGGAGTGGGGGGTGGGGGTTCAGCCTGAATCATCCCCGCTGTTCTCGGTTCCTGGCTTCGCGCTCTCCTCCGGTCCCTCCGCCGTGCCGCTGTCGGACTCCTCTTCTATGGTGAGGCGAGTGTCCGCGGAGGAGCACAGGGAACTGATGCTGCTCTGCTCCGTGCACAGCGCGCAAGCCAGCGCGCTCTCATAATGCAGATTCCCAAAGTAGCCGCCGTGGTTGTTGTAGAAAGGCAGGGACACCTGCACCGACCGCAGTCCCGAGGCCGCAGCGGGGCAGCTCAGGCTGTGCTTCTTTGGCAATGCACCCCACTCCCGCTGTTCCTCCTCGTGCACCAGGCGCGTGAATATGTTCACCCTCCTTTTCTCCCTCCTCTTGGAGCGGAAGTAGCCCAGCATTATACCACAGAGGAAGACTCCGTAGAACGACATCACTATCAGTATGTACAGGTACGCGTTCCCGTCGCCTTTGTCTTCTCCGGTGCTCTGCGCGTGCAGGAGGCGTTTGGGAGAAGCTGTGGAGTTTTCCAAGTGCTCCATTTTTAAGTGCAACTTTTTTGTAGTGGACCTAAAAAAAAAAAAGATTTCCATCTATAAATATAAGACTTTATGCACCTTTTACGCACGCCATACGCGCGCGTTTTACGCACAAGTTTCTAAAGATTGCCCCCCCCCCCCCACAAATAGGGTTTAAAATGTTATACTTAAAATACTTTTCATGAGTTTATCTCCATCTTTGTCATATGTAACTGGTAATAAAATTCTATCCATCCTTTTTTTTTTCTGTGGCGAGGTATCGGTATAGGTCGCCAGTCTGACCCAGGGCCAACACTGAGAGACTGAGAGACTGACACGGGCGATTTAGAAAACGCCAATTGCTGCCCTCTTCTTCTATTCATGCACTGATTGCTTAAAAATATAGTTTTGAGGGTTTTTTTGTTTGTTTGTTTTAAAAATTTTGCTCATATACTATATTTTAATTAGACTTTTTGTGCATTTCCCTAAAGTTGAGAAAAAAGTTACTGACAGTCAATAACAGAGTCTCAAACTAAACCTACTGTCTGTAAACATTAAGAAGAGTGTCAGGATTTGTCAACTCACCAAACTGAAGAGCGATGTCTCATGTGGGCCTTTTTACCACTTGTGTCTTCTTGCAGCTCTTCTGGAGTTTGGCAGAACTACTAAAAGTTAGAAGTTATTTATACCCTTTCCCTGGAGCGTCATCGTGAGTCACATGATGAGGACTGATTGTAAGATGAGCCCTCTGTATATGGAAGCCGTGAGGGAGAATCTTGTGTTAAAAAAATGAAGTAAAGTACATCTCTGAATATTCTTCACACCTCTGGAGGATTCTTATGAAACTACCACATGCTCATGAGTACTTTAGATCTTATGAAGAATTACATCACATCTCCAGAGTCCAGGAGAACATGGCCCCTGGGAGGGCGTAATGGAAAAATACTTTTAGACAGCAACTGTTTAGAAGCAGCTGATGAAAAGTGAATTAATCCTGGAGTCACTGCCCACACTCTCTGCTGTCAAAGTCTATTAGAGTCCATATCTTATCGGACCACTCTATTTTTCCATCAATCTTTTGGACCATTCCGAGGCAAAAACTGTTTTCCATTTCCTTGCAAATGAACCTGAAGTCTATGAATAAAATCTTAAAGATGTGTTTGAATAATGTAGGTACTTCATTCCCATCATATCCGTGCTGACAAATATTCTGAGCACTCTATAGTCTGATGATGGTCTTTTGAATCTCCAGCAGAAGTATCCATGTAACAATATAATAATCACATCATGGAACAAAGTTCTGCTGCAGACTTTGTTCTGTTCTTCTGTTGTTGTTCTAGCATAATTTCCACCTGTTGGACCTGGTTTAAAATGAGATAATCAGAGACGCTGAGAATGAAAACCATTTTAGCCACTGATAGAGGGTTGAAATGTAAATGCACTTCAGAAGACCAACACATTTTCTGTCTGTTGTTTTAGATATCAAATGTTCTTTTCAAAATTCAGTAGTAACCTTAAACATATATGTAAATAAATAAAGTGCAATATCACTTTCTTAAATGTATTACAAACAAAATGTAATATAAAAAGTTAATACTCAAGTGCAGTAACAGTTTTTTATGTAGCAGAAGGAGACTAAGAGCATAAAATATCAGTGTATTAGCAAAGCACTATTTTTACACCTTCAGCATTTATTGCAGTATGCAGCAATAGTACTTTTAGTTTGAAATTTTGTATCTGATTATTTTGTTAGTGTAACTCTAATACTCACTGGCTCTTTGGTCTGTTCTTTGGTTCCCCACCAGCCTCTTAAAAGAAATAGCTCTACTTTATGTATCATGTATGAAAGAGAGCCAAAAGCATTAGATTATTAAGAGTTGTTATAAGGCTGAGAAGAGCTGCAGATTCATGTGAGATTCCCAAGTTCATCAAAAGCTTCGGTCTCTGAGGTTGAAAATTAAAGGTTTTGCTAAAATGCCCAAAACTGCAGTTCTTCAAGTGGCCACTTGAGGCCAACTCTAAAAGCATGTCAATCTGCATAGAACGTGATGTTCAAATGGGCAACTTTATACGAGAAATAATCATGATTATTGCCTGGAGCAAAAACCAGTTTTGAGTTTTACAGATATTTTAACCGTTTCATAACAATTGTCGGGAGAACAAAGAACAATGGTACAGTTGAAAAACATCTTAGTTCTTCAACACAGCCTGAACTATCTGAACTTTCTGTAATTTCTTTAAGTAATCATCATGAATAGAGCTCAAGGCTTCTTGACAGACATTCAGAGCTCTTGTTTGGATGTTGGCAGCCTTTTGTTCTGTTCTCTGTCAAGAGGATCCCACACTGCTTCAGTGATGCTGAGGTCCGGGCTCTGAGGAAGCCAGTACAGGCTGATAGTGTTCCACTCTTGGCTTTTTTCTAACCAGGTATGCTTTTACTGCATTGGCAATGGCTGAAGCCGTTGCCAGTCACTGAGTCACTCTTCCACTGACACCATTTCTGAGAAAATTTCAGCATAGATTTATCAACTAAAGGGCCAGGTGCTCTCAGGTCCTGTGTCAGGTCTTTTTATGGATTTTTTTCTATTGAGAACATAACTTTTTAAATTTTTTTAGGTCTGTCACTTCATTTGTCCTTCACTTTTCCGGTTTTCTCAAACTTTTTAAGGACACACTGCACACCGTGCAGCGATATGTCAGATTTTTTTTTAGCTAACAGCTCTTTGGAAATTACCTTATTGGTGCAAGGTGAAAAGCAGCCAATGTCCAAAGAAAAAACTTTGAAAGGCCCTCAGAAAGCTGGAGAACTTTTGCTCAAGACCTTTTTAAAAAAAAAAAAAAAATTCTAAGAACATCTGGCGAAACATGAGGAAATGGAGGGAGACTCAAAACTTTTGCACAGCAGAGTTCATTTTGCTTAACTCCATTTCTGTAAAATTCTATTAAAACTACTATGTATGTTCAAAGCAACACAAATAAATAGGGCTCAGATAAGAGGGCTGAACCTCCAGAAAGCAAAGCTAACGTAGATGTTAAAGATCCTGAAGGTCCCCTTGAAGTTTTACTTTCCATGTGATGTGATTGACCTGCTGACTGCTTGTGTCATTTCATTTCAAGGGCGCCTCCATTTGTTTTAAAAACGTGGCATCCAAACGACATTTCACTAGACACGGCCAAGGATCAGTTTGCAAACACTCCAAACTGACTCCTCAAAACTCCAATGACTGCTGAGCATTAATGATTGAATTGAATTTAGTTCCAATTAGCCATTAGCATTATTGAATCAGTGGAGGCTGATTTCACTCTGTAGCTGACGTCCAGGCACAAATAAAAGTCATCATTTCTCTGTTGTCTGGTGACACAGGCATCACCCCCACACCCAGTAAGGCTAATGTGCTCATTACAAAAGAATGATAGTGCTTAATACTTTCAATTTAATTAGTCAGACTTTGTGACCACAGCGGAAATAAAACGCACTTACAAGGAGACCAAAAGCAATCTTTATTTACTTCATTCGAGAAGGCAAATTATGAATAAATAATTTTCATCACTGGGCTGGTCGATGTGTTACAGCATTCAAACAGGCAAACCACTGAATCACAAATATTCATGTAGGTGGGCGTACAGCACATGCAGGAGGTAGTGTGGCTCACTGCCCCGTGTGCCCTTTTCACCAAATGCAATCACGGAAGACTTTGTTATAGAATAATAAAACGAGGAATAATAAAAATGACGTATTCTTACATGTGCAACCTCTATATAGACAGACAACAACAGACAACAAAGACCTACATACAGGCTTTGGTCCAATTCTCTAACATGGTTTTTGAATAAAGGTGGGAAGACACATGATGCCTCAACTAGTTCCCGTTCTAGCACACACTTTCAATTGCACCTGACAGGTTGATTATTTAGTAGGCTTCTCAAGGTCCAGTGGCCCTGAGCTGCAAAACACACACACACACACACACACAAACAAACAAAACAAAACACAGCAACATTTCACTTTAGGGAAAAGGTAGGGATAATCTTTTAAGGTTTTGAATGCTGGATCCAAAGGCTCTCGCAACATGTTGGTATTGTTCTTGTGTAAAATTTAAACTGAGGGAATGAAAGAGGAGACTGGAATCTAAGGGAATATTTTAACAAAGATATTCAAATGATGAACACAATATTGGCAAAGCAGAGGACCACATACACGCCATGAAGCTCCCAGTTTTTGTGCCACAGAAGGTTTAAGTTCCTGTACTCTGCAGTAGTACCACTTACAGCTGATTGTGGAATATCTCGGCCGGACTCCAATGAACTCTTCAGAATGGCCCATTTTCCCACAGATGCTTGTAAAAGCAGACTGCATGGCTAGGTGCTTGATTTTATCCAACTTTGGCAATGGGACTGAAAACATGTGAATTCAAATATGAAGAGGTGTGGCCGAAAATTATACAAGGCAACTATTCTAAGAGTAGAATAGAGAATAACCTAAAAAAATCCCTTCAATATCCCTTCTGTTTTCATAAAGTGAAATATTGTGTTTGCACCACAGAGCCATCGCATCATCAGATTAGCTCACATGTATCTGGTCCATTCATCCAATCGTGTCATGTTCCAAGGCAGGTTCTCACTGCAGCAAAGGAGTACAGTGAGTTACAAACCTGGTTTTGATAATATAACTTCAGTTAAAACACAGCCTACACATTTGCTTCACTGATGGATATGTGTGAATAAGGAGGAACATCTGATCAGTCAAGATTGACAAAAAAGGCGAAAGGCTGTGAGGGCCGTGTATGTGAAGCTACGCACTTGGCCATTCTCATGCAAAAGACAACACGTAGGACACGGCTTTAAAGAGAATGACTGCAAGGCAGACAAAAGTCACACTTCCATTAATGTACTTGTTCTCCAGCCCAGACACACACACACTGATAAAGTTTTATTTAGATCCAGTCTGTAATCAACTGCCTTACTCGAGCAGATGCAAACTATTTTCATATTGCACTAGGATTTATCAATACTACAATGATTACACAGTCATTTTATCTGTAATACAAGGAGTACCCACTGAAAAGTGTACTGTATCGCCGTAGGGAATATCTAAACATGCACTTTTGTGTCTTTTTCTTTCGTGTTTTAAAAGGCCTATTAATCACAATTTGGTAATTTTCCGAAACTATAATTATTGGTGAAAGATAAAAATCATCAGATCACATAAAAGGATTTATCTTTGATTACCAACCTGCTTTTATTGCCCTCAAATGACTTTGTGCTTTTTGGGAGAGACGCCCCACGAGGGTGGGAGTCGCAGTCTGACTGTGGGAGGGAGGCAAAATAAACCACTGACAGAACACCAAACAAGTTAAAGACAAGAAAAAAAAAATTAACCGTCTCCTGACCTGCAGGAAATTAGAAATTTGAAGTTAAAAGTTTTAGAAGAAGATCAAAATGAACTAATTCGACACAGGTGAGCAAAAAGCACCAAGGCTACAAGCGACCTGAGCTTCGGCTGTGGCAACTCAGACAAGAGTTCAACAGACAACACCAGCTTACGCATGCTCTGTTTCATAACTCACATCTGGAACAATAAAGACCTCTGGAATAGGGTCACACACCTGGATGGAAAAAAAGGGCACAAGGGATGTTTTCTTACAAAGACCTTCTCAGCCCGTCTTTTGCAACAAATTCAAGTAAAATCTGCTTCCTCTGTAAAACTGGTTTATCTGTGGTTCTGTGAGGTCCTTGAAACAACAAGATTTAGCCCAGATTTATGTTGCTGTGGCTCTTTCACTGCAGACTAAAGGAATGGGGGTTGGGGGTGTGGGAGTGTTTCAGAGTTAAGTATTGTTCTGGTCTGGGGTCTGTGCTGGTCCTGGCTGTCATTTTCCACCGTACATTCTCTCTATGTCATCCTGGTAATGTGTTTTCAGCTCCTTGCGTTTGAGCTTGAACGCATCAGTCACTAATCCTGTCTCGGGTGTCCACGGTTCTGGGCTCAGCCGGATCTTGCGGGGGATCTCAAAGCGTTCTAGCTGGGCTACAAAGGAAGAAGAACATGAACTTGGTAAAAACTAGCTTGTGCCTGCAACTCTGAGATGAAGCTTAACCCCTTCTCTGACTTTCTCACCTGCCAGTGCGGCCTCAGTAATGACCCTGAGGGCGAGCTCCTCCACGGCTTTGCTGTTGCACAGCTCCTCCCATGACCCTCGGATACCGTACTGGTCAACCAGAGCCAACAGCTGCTTCTGATTGGGCACCACAAAGCCAATCACGTACGTCTCGTCACTGCAGGGCAGGAAGACAAGTCAAAGAGAAAGAAAAACAGAACAGTTATTAGCTTAAACTGGTCTTCAGGATGTGGACAGTGGGCCGAGTAAGATGATGGAGCACCAGAGTGAGCAATCTTTGCAATCTTTTCGCCAGTGAGTGGCATATTTAGCCTTGTAAGGAAATGGAAAAACTGCACGCTTGAGCAGAGTGTGAACAGATTGCAAGCTCCAAATCTCTTGACAAACAGCTGCACTGTGACCCAGAACTGAATAAATATTTCAGGCTGCAGAAACAGATCCAGGTTCTGAATCAGGAAAACAAAATGTTTTTGTGTATCTGTGGAAACACACGGAGTAGGAGGGCCTGCCACTTTTAAGGTACAAAATGAAGGTTTTTACTCCTACAAAATAATGAAAAACAGATCAGAGCCCTTCGTTGTTAGCTGAGCTTAATTCACTATAGAGATGTTAACTCTGCCTGTTGGTTATCTCGTGCAGGGCAGATACATGGAGCTTAATCAGAAAAATATTGCACCGCAGGTCGCCAGACAGCCAAAACTTTAGTAATTGGCCCATTAATTTTCTTCTGCTTATCATTTCCTAGTTATTTGTCCATCTCTTATATCTTAAAACCAATTTAGAATCACTAGTTAATCTAACAAGTATATCTAACAAGTATATCTGTGGACTGTGGGAATAAGCCAGAGTATGTGGAGAGAAACCTTGCAGGCACTGGGACAACAACCAAACTCCACAAGACAGTGCTAACCAATGCACCAGAGTGCTGCGGCACACCAGCCTTAGTAACCACCACATTAATATTGTGCAAGTCCCCCAAGTGCTACCCAAATAGCTCTGAGCCTTTCGGGCACAGATGTGGGCCTGTGGTGTCCTGTGTTATCTCCTGTCCTGTGAGTGTCCTGTGGACTGCAGCCTCAGCAGAATTGACTTTTTTCAGCACATCTGCTGTTACTGAATAAGACTGAATAAGACGTGGTAACACCTTTGCTATTTTTGCATTCCCTAAAGCCATTCCTGAGCAAGTTTCGTCCTGCTGGGTGAGACTGCTGTCATTGGGAAGTGTCTTTGGCATGGAGGGTTTGCTCTGACAGCCCCAGTTTGTTAAGGTGGGTGGATTTGTCAAAGTAACATTCATACAGATGAGGACAAAATTATTACCCACCTAAAAAAAAAGAAGAAAAGAATGCTTGGACACTGCTAGCATAATCGACAGGTTTTTTCTTGTTTGTTCTTGTAAAACAAAGGGGGGCCTAGCAAAAAAAGTTTGGGAACCACTGTTCTAAGGAAACCTGGAGAAAGATTCTGCATACTGGAAGTGCATCCTTTGGTCAGATGAAGTGAAAGTAGAGCTCTTTGGCCACAGAGATGCTGCTTATATTTGGAGAAAGAAGGGAGAGGCGTACAACCCAAAGAACAGCATTCCCACAGTGAAGCACAGTGGTGGGAGTATTATGCTGTGGGGATGCTTTAGTGAATCTGGAACTGGGAATCTCATCAATTTGGAAGGAATCATGGAGAAAGAAGGAACATTATGAATCTTACTGAAAAACTGTGGGGCAAAGTGAAGCCTGAGGTCCATGCCAGAGGACCATCAAATCTGGAGGAGCTTGAGAGATTCTCCAAAGAAGAATGGGCTGGGATTGTTCAGGAGATGTGTGTGAGACTTACTGAAAACTACAACAAAAGACTGCAGGCTGTTATACAGCATAAATACCAAGATTAGGCTCAGTGTCTCTCCAGAATCTGCTATTTAGCGGTTTTTTATGGCCAACTGTACCCTCGTACACACAATAATAACATGGACTGAACCACCACTCACAACCACTAGCACTTTGTATAACCTCTGTAGAAATTAGCCACATATCTCACTGATCTAAACTGCACTACTGTAAATTCTGTACAGACAATCATTCTGTACAATAATAATTATAGTTCTACAATATAGTTCTATAGTTTCATATTTCTTTATAGTATTCATATTTATATCCTGTTCATAGCCTGTACATAGCTTGTACACTCACTACAGCCTGTACATACTTATAGCATATTCATAACATACCTTTATACCGTGTACATTGTAACATACCCATAATAGACCCATATTTTGTAATATATCTGTATTATTGCTAAGCACTTTCTGGATGGATGCAAACTGCATTTCGTTGCCTTGTACTTGTGACATGTGCAATGACAATAAATTCTATTCTAATTCTATTCTATTCTACAATTAACTATCAGCATCAATAACTTTGACCTTGGTAGTTTTTGTAAAATAATTTTGTTTCCGTGTACAAAGTAAAATACAAAATAAAACCTGGATGTTTGGAAAAGCTGCATAAGAAATTCTTTGTTCTGCTTATCGAAACTTGGGAAATACTTTTTTAAAAAAAAGTAAAGTGTCCTAGCCGACACCGCCGACACCCCCACCGGCGTTCCCCGGCAGCGTGAGAGTGGCTGAGGTCCAGACCACTCCGGCACCCGTGCCGGCCCCCAGCCTGCCGCTGCACCCATCCCCACTCCTCGGGTGGGAGTGACTGGTGCCGGGCGGGGGCCCGCACCCTTTCCGGTCCCCCAGAGGAAGGCCGTGGAGAGACCATTGTGTCCTCGACCTCAACCTGCTCCCCCCCGCTTGTGGGGGTGAAGTAGGTTCGGCCGGATGGCTCCCCGGCCTCAGTCAGGCGATGGGGGTATGTGACGGGGCATGGTCTGTGGTGCCACTGCAGGGGAGGTGGACGCACCTGAGCGGCATCCGCACTTTTTCCTGTCAGGTGTTGCTGTTGTTGTTAGTGTGTGTAGCTGGGAGCTGCTAAGCTACAGCCAAGCAGTGTGTAAACAGCAACTGTGTGAGTTAATAAAAAGTTAATGCTGAAAAGTATGAAAATGTCATTGGGTCTGCCGTGGTATGTTTACAATTACAGATAATGGAAAAGAAGCTAATGCGAGAGGTTAAAAGTCAAAATACAAGGATCTAAAAGAACAGGATTAGCAGCCAATAAAGTTTTCACTGGATCTGTAAACTACTCTTATGTATATTTCACTGCACCGCTCCTCACACACCTGTTGGCATAGGCACAGATGTTATCGATCAAAGGGCAGTTCTTCAGCATGGCCTCCACCTTTCCCAGGGAAACGTACTCTCCTGCCTGCAGCTTCACCAAGTCTTTCTTACGATCTGGAAACACAGCAAAGGGAGCAGCCTATAAAAACTATGTATGTCCATGCATACGTGTGGATAAATCTTAAAAAGAAAGGAGAAAGCGGGATAGAAGGATGCATTTTCTACTCAGCTGTGTGCATCTGAACAAAATCAGTTGGGGGCTGGGGCTGGCTCACTGAAATAAACAGAAATGTGAAATCACTCTAGGATGTGAAATAAAACCTGATTTGTTAAAAGCTTTCCTGACACACTGATGAATGGCAAGTGGAGATGAAAGGTCGTCTGGAACAAGACCAAGAATGAGCAGCACAACTTTGAGAATGTGAGCTTCAGACTTAGTGGCGTTAAAAACCAGGATAGGACCTTCTCATTCTACACACTCCACCCACACATACACCTCCTCATGCCTCCTCACCAATGATCTTCAGACAGCCGTCTTCCTGAAACTCTCCAATGTCTCCTGTGCAGAACCAACGCTGGCCATTTTCATCTACAAAGAAGTCCTCTTGGTTTTTCGCATCCTTCTTGTAGTATCCCATGGTTACGTTGGGCCCACCAATGAGAATCTCTCCCCTGGGATGAGGCTTGTCAGTGCTACGGTACCCACCTAAAAGCATCAGTGGATTAGAAATGAAAAAACCTTTATTGGACTGAATCTGCTACATCATAACACTGTTGAGAAACAAAAAAACCCCCCAAAATCAGATGGTATGTTTACTTAAAATTCTATTTTCACTCTCCAAGCAGTAAACTCAACTCGATAAGTATCAAAACGTCAACAGAGTGCAATGAAAGTGAGTTATGATTCCTTACGTAAAAAGTGGAGAGACCAGTGCTGTCCTTACAAGGTTACAGAGAAATGCTCAAAGTGCCACCAGCCAGGGAAATGTGAAAGAAAGTGTTGGATCAAGTGTGTATGTGTGTAAAAGATGACGCATAAAGAAAAAAAAACATGCAGACTGATGTTTTTTTTGAATATGAATCCAAATGACGGTGTTTATATGATGATAAAATGTGTGTGTGCGTGTGTAGTGCCTCTCCCAGTCTCACTCACCCTCCACCCAGTCTTTAAGCTTGATCTCACAGCACACCAGCGGTCCTCCCACTCTCCCAGTGCTGTAATCCCACACTAGAACAGACAACACACATAGACACACACACATATCAGGAAGCACACTAGCATCAAGGCACAACATTTATTGCCATAGCAACACGACCTGACCTGCTCCCTCGCCATGGAAACCCCATCCCTAAGGAGCGTTCGCAACTCAGTGTTTTCCTGACTCAGATGACCACAGTGGATTTGATGGGTCTGTTGGTCTGGTCTGCCTGGGAAAGGCTGATAGGGTTTCTTACATTTCGCAAACGCTTTGGCAGTGGAACAGATAGATTAATTCATAACTGATTATTGGGACAGACATTGGCACTGTAGTTATGTGAAACATTCTTGGTCTTCATGTTTATGAGGGAATGGAGACTCTCACTTATGTCTCTTTTGTTTTCTTTTACAAAACTCAGAAAATTTCACATTCATTACTTTTTCCTTTTCCTTTTTTTTTTTTTTACTTGATAGGGTCTCAGTGTAGCGTGACTTATTGCTAATGTTGATTTTTCCACACCACTCAGTCTGCTGAAAACAGATAATATACTCCCTTTTTTTGTTTACTGCAACCCACGCACTGTATATCTACTAATTATTTTCCTCTCATCCATTTTCCCATCCTGGCTGTAAGTCCTCTTTCCCTCTTGTGTTCTCCCCCTGTTTTTATCTCTGCTTTCAGGCTGTCGAAGTTAACGGGAATTTCATGGGGAAAAACCACAAAATAGGAGAATGCCAGGACTTGATTGGAAATATGAGAGAAATTGAGGAAAAACTGGTGGTAGGTATATTTTTATCTTACCTGCCTAGGCTCTACAGATGTAAATTAGCAGCTTTACTAAAACCCCAGCATGATTACACCTTATATTTTCACATTGATATCCAGTAAAATGGAATGTCCCTGTTAAATAAACAAATAAACACAACAAGCTAGCAATTTTGCCTGAAGAAATGTGATTTGTGAAATTCCAAGGATGTCTAAAATATTGGCAATATCCCATTTTTATTCTTACAGATTATGATCAAATCAGCAATAAAGTGTAATACTGTACATAAACAGTGTCTGTCCCTCTGTTTGTCTTTCTTCCACTGCACACAGACTAATCATAATGTAACAGTGGTTTGGAGTGTTGCATCCAGCTGTTTATAAAGCTGGGGTCCAGTCTGTGACTTTATTAAATGACTGCAGATTTACAGGGTAACCTGCAGTAGCGCTGCCCACTTCGGTATCCATAAAGCACGGTGGTAAAATGTGAACTTAAAATTATTCCTCTCTCTATGATCACTAAAGCAGCTCTGTAGCTTTAGCTAGGCTGAGATTTTTAGGTGCACTTAGCAGCAGCTACTACAGTCTAGTACCATTGTAGTGAATCGTTTCCCTTGTTTAGTCTAGCCTCGTTTATTTAAATAGGGTCAGCAGAATAATAGAAACCACTGTGAGTGTGTCACAATGATACAACTGCAAACGGTGATCATCCAGCTGAATCAAAGCATGTGCAAAACAGTTTAAAAAACAGGACTGTACTGGACTGAATTAGTTAAGCTGGTTGAAGCTAATAAACTGACAACCGGGTGTATTTTTTTCATTTGCACAGGACTGTAATCTACTGACTGATTGTTGCTAAATAGGAGACAGGGATTTTACACTGAATGGGTGCAGCTCACATTAAAAATACTGATGGCCGGCAGTGCTAACACTCAGACTCCGAGTAGCTACACTTGTGGTATGAATTTGAAAATCGTTGGCGATTTTCAGAAAACTTGACCTCTGACCTTGACATGGGTCGAGGTCACAGAGATTTGAACTCACCTGAGATTTTTAACAGATACATCCTTTGGTATAAGTTTGAAAATCTTACATTATCTCGCTCTCGATTGATCGTTTTTTATATTCACCAACTTGGGTGTCCACGCCGCTCGCTCACTTGGTGGCGTGGTGGCGTGGTGACAGTACTTCATTAGCCTTTTAGGGCTCAGGGGTAAAAATTAATGACATAAAATGTATTTGTTTTTTCTAATTTGTGATTTGTTTGAAATTTTACATATACTGCCTGCATGCTAACTGCATGACTACTGTAAGACTTCCATTCATGCTCACGCTCGCTAATGGTTCCAGCTCCGCAGGTCTCCGTCAGGCCGTATCCTTGACCCACTGGGCAGCAGAAACACACATTCATGAAACGCTGCGTGGCTGCTGAGAGTGGCGCTCCACCTGACAGCAAAACCCGTGTCCGTCCTCCTAGCAAAGAGCGGACTTTCCTGAACACCAGTCTGGATGAACAGAGGAGGAAAGCCATGAGGAAATGATGACTTTTAAATATTCCTCGAGAGTCCAAACCACTTCTGCAAATGCAACAGTAACGTCTTGTCTCCATACCTGTCACACAGTGGTGTGCTGTATCCTTTGGCAAGCTGCTCCAGTTTGTAGTTGTATGCCAGAATGAAGAGCGTTCGCTGAACACAGTTCATCTCCTCGACTTTGGTCATCACGTTCTTATAGATACGGTCCATGATCTCCTGAAGTCAGAAGGCGGGACAGGGTGAAAAGAAAAAGAGCATTATTAAGTAAAAGAAAACAATAAGAGCAACAGTTAAGACTGATACAGAGAAAAGAATAAAATGATGGTTAAAAAATTTCAATTTTTATATATTTTTTTTAAACAATGTCTTTTTATAAAGAGTTTTTCCTTTATACATATAAACAAAAAGAGAAGAAAAGGATTTTAGATGATCTGTACATTTGGGGTAGTTAGCCAGTACACTTAAGGCTGTGAGATAAAAGAAAAAAAAAGAAAAGGAAAAAAGTGAAATAAAGAAAAAGTATAAGTATAAACATAAGTATAATATTTCCCTAGATAAAAATAATCCCATTCATTCCCACCCAGGTCACTGCCCTAGACCTGTACACTGTATTTCCACACCTGACATGAGGGAGTTTGCTGAAAAATTCTTAAAGATTTTGAAATGCATCAAGGAAAGGACCCCACATGCTTTGAAATTTCCCAGTAGAGTTCTGGTTTGAATGTCTTATGTTTTTCCAGTTTTAGACACGACATGAGGTCATATAACCACTGTTTGTGAGTGGGAGGGGCCGCGTCCTGCCACCTCAGTAGAATTGCCCTCCTGGCCAGCAGGGAACAGAATGATAACGCCCGTCTTTTAGAGGCCGGAAGAAGCACCTCATTCCCACTGATGCCAAACAGAGCCAGAAGGGGACCAGGGGTCAGCGTCACACTGAGAATCCTGGACAGGGTATGGAAAACCTCTGTCCAGAACTGAACGAGACTGGGACAAGATCAGTACACGTGGATCAGTGAGGCTTCAGCAGTTTTGCATCTGTCACAATATGGAGTGATTTCAGGATAGATATGAGATGATCTGGATTTAGAGAAATGGGCTCTATGCACCACTTTGAACTGGATTAAACAGCGGCGGGCACATAATGATGTTGTGTTGACATGTTTGAGTATGGAGGCCCATGTTTTGTCATGTCTAAGTCTTCTTCCCACAGTGTCTTGAGTTTGGATGAAGAGGTATGTGTCAAGTTTAACATTTTATTGTAAAGCAGGGAAATCAGTCCTCTATTGGTTGGATTGAGTTGTAGGATAGTTTCTAATAGTGTAGGCTCTGGTGGAGGGCTTGAGCCTGAAGTCTGGGAACAAATAAAGTGCCTGACTTGCAAGTATCTGAAAAAGTGTGATGGTGGTAGACTGTATTTATTAGCAAGTTGTTCAAATGATGCTAGTTTGTTGGCTATGAATAGGTCCTTAAAGCAAGTTATTCCACTTCTGTGCCACTCCACAAACCCACCGTCCTGGATAGAAGGTTTAAAGAGATGGTTAGATGCAATGGGGCTGAGAAGGGAGAAGTCTCAGAGTTTAAAGTATTTCCTAAACTGGCCCCATATTTTTAATGAGTGTACCACTATGGGGTTGGGGATGGAGTTGAATGAAGTGGATGAGAGTGGAGAACAAAGTGCAACTGGTAAGGATATACTGTTGTCACTATGTAATTCCATAGTCACCCAGTCAGGACAACCACTCCGATTGAGGTAAAAATACCAGAACACCAAACATCGTATGTTAGCAGCCCAATAATAAAAATGAAACTTGGGAAGTGCAAACCCACCCTCAATTTTAGATTTTTGAAGATGCATCTTATTAAGCCTTGGGCGTTTACCCTGCCATAAATAAGATGAGATGACAGAGTCCAGCTCATTGAAAAAAGTGTTAGAAATGAAAATGGGTGAGGCCTGGAAAAGGTATAAAAATTTGGGTAGAATGGACATTTTAATTGAATTGATACGTCCTACCAGAGACATAGAGAGTGGTGTCCAGTGGGTGAGGGACCGCTTCACTTGGTTCAGCAATGCACTCACATTTTCTTCGAAAAGGTTTTTATGTTTTTTTGTCACTGTGATTCCCAAATATGTAATTTTTTTTCCTTTCAACTCTGAAGGGCAAGCAGGTGAAGTCTAACATACGTGCTTTGCTACTTAGCGGGAAGAGCTCACTGTTATTAAGGTTCAGTTTATACCCTGAAACCTGACCAAATTGGCTAAGCAGATTCAATGCAGATGGTAGTGAGGCTAAGGGCTTAGAAATAAAAAGCAGGAGATCATCTGCATAGAGCGAGACCTTGTGTTCTGTATTGTTTCTCCAAATGCCGTGTGCCTCTTTGCAACTGCGAAACGCAATGGCAAGGGGTTCTATGGCCAGATGAAAAAGCAGGGGGCTGAGAGGACATCCCTGGCGTGTGCCTCTGTGAGGTTTGAAAGGTTTTGACAACTGGAGGTTAGTTCATATGGTAGCAGATGGTTGAGAGTAGAGTAATTTAATCCATGAAGTAAATTTTGCTCCAAAGCCAAATCTATCAAGGACTGCAAAGAAATAGTCGAACTCAACTCGATCAAAGGCCTTTTCAGCGTCAAGAGAGACTACACATTCATCAGAATCTGTAGAGCTGGAGTAAACTATGTTAAATAGCCTTCTTATGTTAAAATATGAATGACGACCTTTAATGAAGCCTGTCTGGTCTTTTGAAATAATTTTTGGAAGAACTATTTCTAGTCTGCAGGCAAGTATCTTGGCTAATATTTTAGCGTCTGTGTTCATTGAGAAATGGGTCTATAGGAGGCACATTCCAACGGATCTTTTCCTTTCTTTGTAATAAGTGTAATACAGGCTTCATAGAATGACTGAGGAAGAGATCCTTGTCTGATGCAGTCCGTGAGGGTTGCACTAAGCTGCGTGGACAGTAGTGAAGAGAAGTGTTTGAAAAATTCTGACGGAAAGCCATCCAGACCTGGACACTTGCCAGATTGCATTGAAGCTATAGCCAAGGAAACTTCTAACTGAGAGATGGGTTCATCCAGCCTTGTTTTAAGTTCTGGTGGAATTTCAGGAATGTCAAGTTTAGCTAAGAACTCATTAATTGCATTGCAGTCAGTTTGGGACTCTGAGGTGTAAAGCTGTGAGTAAAAATCCCTGAACACTTCATTAATTTTTTTGTGATCTGTGACTATGTTGCCATCTTGTTGTCAAATTTTAAGAATACTTTGCCTTGCCCTAGAACCTTTTAGAAGGCTCGCCAGTAATTTATCAGGTTTGTCACCATGCATATAAAATTTGGATTTGTCATGTAAGAGTAAACGTTCAGTCGAGTACGTTGTGAGTAGGTCAAGTCTCGTTTTAAGTTCTACACGCTTTTTAAATATTTCATGACTCTGTTTGAGAGCATACTGTTCATCAGTCTCCTTAATTTGTTTCATTAACTTATTTCTTTCATGGGTGGACTGTTTTTTAATTCTTGCTGAACAAGCAATAATCTGGCCTCTGATATAAGCCTTAAAGGCATCCCATACGACAAGGCTGGAAGTCTCTGGGGAAGAGTTGGTGGCAAATTAAAAGCATATCTCATCCTGGATAAACTTTACAAAATTTTCATCTGACAGAAGGGTTGAATTGAAGCGCCATTGTGCAGCTTTAACAGGAAGATGTGGAAGAGACAGAGACAGAGTAAGAGGGGCGTGATCAGAAATAACTATGCTATGGTAGGCACAGGAGTGGACCTGCTGCAGACAATTAGTGTCAATGATAAAGTAATCAATTCTTGAATATGTATGGTGCACATCTGAAAAATAGGAGTAATATCTTTTATGAGGATTTAGGGTACACCAAACAGCACACATTCCATATTCTGATAGAAAGGCATGAATGACAGATGCAGATTTGCTTAGAACATTACTCTTAGTGGATGAGCGATCCAGGGCTGGGTCTAACCAGCAGTTAAAATCACCCCCCAGAAAAAGAGAGTAGATATTTAAGTAGGGTAAAGAGGAGAATAGTTGTTTAAAGAAATTCTCGTCATCTGTATTAGGAGCATACACATTTACTAGGGCAACAGGACTGTTATACAGGTTACCACTGACTATGACATATCTGCCATATTTGTCTGCTACGACATTGTGGGCCTCAAAGGGAATGTTCTGACCAATATAGAGACCCCACGTGCCCTAGCTTGGAAAAGTGAGTGAAAACACTGGCCCCTCCAACGTGAGAAGAGACAGACATTATCAGTCGCCCTGACGTGGGTCTCCTGCAGGAAAGCCACGTCAATGTTATGGTGTTTAACATGTGCGAAAACCTTCCTTCTCTTGACTGGATGATTTAGACCGTTAACTTTCCAGCTTAGAAAGCTTAACAGCAGACTCATCTGATTTATAGAGCAAAGACAATATGCACACTGGCCTTAAATGATAAGAACAGAATAACTGTACAGTGGGTGGAAATTAGTTCAGAACAGTCAGTGTATGAGGTTCATAGCAGTGACCCTTACCCTCCCCAAACCCTCCCCTGAAATGAACAAGAACAAGCAGCAAGCTCTTCAAACTTAACATATTTAAAGTGTTACTCCTCCTGTCTATGATAGCAACAACCTAGGTGTTGAAGCAATCTAACCACTGCTCCGGTGACCATAAGATAGTAAGCTCAAACCCTTTATCTAACTGTTAAGTTTTGAAACTGTGTATCAGCCACCAAGTCCAAATGTAATTGCTGGAGTGTTTCAAAGCAGAGTCCAAGTATGTAAACAAACAAACACAAAAAGGCAGATATAGTTCAATAAGTACTACTGGTATAACTGAATTATTAAATGAGAACAGACAGAAGGCAACGGATAGATAACAAAGCTCCCTATCTCCATGCAACAGGTATTACGTCATTAGCCAACAGGTAGAGGTCAATGAGGTTACCTCCTTATTCTTAAAAAAAAGAAAATTATGGAGTTAAAGGAAAAGTAATAATCAGCATTTCAGTACTATAACATTCAGACTATATAGCTGCACTCGGAGGGGAAAAGCAGCGTCTTACATAGATCCAGACTGCGCCTCTATACATGTATGGAATGTTTGGTACCTGCATTTGGTGTCACTGTTTTATTAGTAATAATTCTTCATGGGGCTTCCGGAGACTTTGGGAGCCTCTTAATGTACTGTTGAGCCCAACGGCGTAACTTTGTGCTGAACATTGGGGGGGGTCAAGATCTCTGTCTAGATAAATAAATAAATCTGGGTAAATTCCCAGATGATTAAACATGCAACTATTTTGCTGGTAATAACTGAAATGAGTAAAGAAATTCAACAGCCTATTTATGCAAGATAATTCATAATTGTATTGGGGGGTTATACTGGTTGCGTCTAATTATTGGGGGGGTCATAACCCCCCTAACCCCCCTGGAAATTACGCACCTGGTTGAGCCTCAGTATGCCTGATGGCCAGTCCAGCTATGGCTGCATGTGTGTTTAGTAGTAATTTGTTTTTGTAGAGGGCTAGCAAAATAACCGTTTTCGAGGGCGTCGCCATATTGGAATCCCGACTTCTCTGACGAGGCTAACCAGAACGCCATTTACTCGAGTGTGACATCATTTCCAGGTCCGTGTTCCAATTTCCGAGGTAAGTCGAACGCAACACACGAAGTAACGAATAACGACCCTATCTAAATCCCAGTAACGATTAACGCGTTCCTGATTTTGGCATAATAACTAGTTACTGTGCTCGTTACCACAATAATAACGTAGTTACTGTAACGCGTTACTTAATAACGCGTTAGTCCCTACACTGATGTAGACATTAAGGGTTCTTGGGAGGGGCCACGCTGACATCTTCTGCTTTCTGGTGCTTTCAGCACTTTAACACACACAGGTGTGCACACAGGTACTCACAGACACACACAATCGGGTGGCTGCTGCCTCTAAACATACCATACATTATTGATCTTGTGTACTGCTTAATAAGATTCAGCATTTATTATTTACTGTTACCTACGCTTATGTTGGATGTTGCTGTAATTTCGCTACACCATTGTTTTCTTTTTGCTTGTTGTTTTTGTTTTTCTTTCCTTGAGCAGGTGGTTAAGCAGATTTTCATCGTCCTTTCTCTCCATCCCTTTTCTCCTATTTGTCTTTCCCTCTCCTTCTCTTAACTTTTGATTACAATAATTTAGAATAAAAATAACTAATACAGATCAAATAAACTATGACAATCAAGTGGACCAGTATAGCAAAAGGTGCACTTGGGAAAGTAAATCTGTTAGGCATATTTTTGTTGGCCTTCAGACAATAATTCTGATTGCTAGAGTGCCGGACAGGACAAAAAAAAAAGAAAGAAAGAAAGAAAAAAAAGAAATATAATCATCCTCAACTCATCTGCTCCACTGACACTGACACCTTCAATGGCAGTACATTTAGATTATTCCAAGTTTCAAAATATGGAAACATCCTGTGAGTAAAAGTGTGTGTGAAGGTGTGTATGTGTGTGTTAGTATCAACATCAGAGAAAGACACCTTTCCTCCGTTCCAGTCCAGATTCACTCTGATCCTTTAGATTTTACCCTGGGTTAACACACCTGAATGAAATGTTATTATCATATTAATCATAATTAGTTATTACAGCAGTGAACTTGAACTCTGTGTCAAATACTGAGCTTCAAGAAAGAAGCACCAGTTTCGGTGCGCTGGGATTGACAGGAAGTGAACAGGCTCTCTGTTGCTTAGAAACAAGAAGTGACAAATGCTAAATCCTATCGGTCTAAGGAGCTTGGAAAGAAAAGCGTCTGGACTTCTTTAAGTTGCTTGAAGACGTTTCACCTCTCATCCGAGAAACTTCTTCAGTCCTCTAAAGAATGACCTTTGTCCTTTAGATGCAGATGGACAGCCGAGTCTTGTCCCGTGGAGGTGGCTCTTCTATGTTGTGCCATCCGTTTTTCAAGGATGCCAATGTTCATATTTTGGACAGAGAATCAGATGGTTTGAAAGACGAGTGAAAGAAGCCATCTATGTCCACTGTGAGCGACCATCTTTGAACAGAGGCGGTGGTTTACGACACCAACTGTCTGCCATCTATAATCCAGTTTTGAGATCCCTTCCCAGACGCCTTAACGCCCACTCACACCCTGGGCCATCTGACCTCAGGAAATCACATGATAGGCTGGGGCTAGATTTCACAGTGAGCTCACCCGAAACCTTGGCTGATTGTGACCTACACCCGTTTTCACACCTTGGCTCATGTGATTAGGTAGAGGATCATTAGGGGGTCCATTGTCCCTCTCGGTGGGTTACTCCCACAGAGTTTAAATCTGGGACTCTCCACCAATTGACCCTAGAACTGAAGAGGCTTCTCAGATGAGAGGTAAAACGTCTTCAAGCAACTTAAAGAAATCCAGACGCTTTTCTTTCCAAGCTCCTTAGACTACGATGACCTGGATGACTGAGAACCTTCACAGACATATTGTCGCACGTTTTGGGAGGAACGCTAAATCCTCTCCTCCTCCAGCTCCCTGCTGGTCATTACAAAGAATGAAGGTTTACAACACTGCTCCCATCTTTAATAAACAGTTGTAATGTTGCTCAGCAATGACATCTTGTTAAAGTTTTGTGTTTCCGGGATGACCCTCTGTCCTCCCTCACTCCCCCAGGTCCTACTGCCCGCCTACCTGCCTTCAGTGAAGAACCAGTGAGTTTTTTACCCTCCGATCTGCAAAGAAAACCTACGCTTTTGACAAAAGGGGTTCTTCCTGTCCATGCCTTTCACAATCAAAGCTCTTTACATATCTGTACTGTGTTCTTGTACTAGCAGAAAATGGCTTACAGAGGTACACTAATATCCCCTTGGCTTGCTGCCTGTACATTGAGGTTCTTCCTCAAAGGAAGAAAGGGTTTGTTCCCTGGGCCTTCGGGAGGGAACACTGTGCTCTATCGAGCTCCGGTGGAGATTGAAGTATTTCTTTGCCCAATAACTCACAGAGAAGGTTAGAAATGTGAGTGGGGCGCCCACTTTCAGTGTCTTCAGGCAGTCCAAGGACGCGGATGTTCTGACGCCTACTACGGCTCTTCAGGTCGGTGACTTTGTTCTTTAGCTGGCTGTTATCTTCGTGAAGAGTGCTTTCAAGGTCAGCAACTCATTGGCTCAGGTCTTCAGTTGCAAGCTCCAAGGACGAAACTCTCTTGGCCTGTTCCTCTAGGGCTTGTCATA
>VUQG01032978.1:0-11021 GCA_015106755.1 Etia nguti | reverse complement strand
GTCTGTCTTGGTCTTTCGTTGACTAATAGGCTGGTGTGAAAAATTGCTGCCACACCGCCCCCTCGTGGTTTCTGGTAGTTAGAGTGACTCGGGGGTGTTGATTCATTTAAACTAACATAATCATCCTGCTGCAACCAGGTTTCTGTAAGGCAAAGTAAATCGATTTGTTTATCAATTATTAACTCATGTACTAACAGAGACTTGGAGGAGAGAGACCTAATATTTAATAATCCACATTTCACTGTTTTACTCTTTGGTTCAGATGTGGATGCTGTATTGTTCTTTCTTTGTGATTTTTTATGTTTAAGTTGTTTGTTGCTGGTTTTTAGTTTATTTTTTGTCTGTTTGGGAGCTGACAAATTCTCTATGGAGATGGGTTTTTGGGGACGGGATGGGAGGGTTGCATGTCTAATTTGCTGACAATAAGGAATTGCAGCAATATAAATAAATAAATAAATAGGCATGTTTATGCACATTTTCATGTGTTAGACTTGATTTCAGAAGATGAGGTATGTGGTGGTCAAGATGGCAGCGCACATAGTTACAGCGGCTCGGTGCTCTCCCCTTTGGATTGTTGTTTTGTGTGTGTACTGATTTTATTTCGTCCTACATTCTGTTGGGCGAACAAATACTACAACTTCTTAAGATCTTATGGAAAATTCTGATTCACACTGAAGTTTCACTTCAGATGGAAAAGGCGTTAAGGGGTTTAGAGTGTACAGTAAAACGATCATTAGTAATTATTCAAACCATTGTAAAGCTTCAGTTCAGTTGGTGAGGTGGGCACACTAGGGGTCAAGGGCCACTTTAGAGTAATAGATTGGGTCCTAGCAATTCTTACAGCTGCCCTCCTGTGAGTCTTTTTCTGCTACTGATATTCCTTTCATGGTGTAAGCACACATGCATAGATGAAGAAAATTACATTAACTATTCAATATTCATACTCTCCCTATTCACCTTCCAACCCTTTCCCCTTTTCCTGTCTTTTTCATCCTCTCTCTCCAAGTCTATTTCATCTCTCCCTGTCTTTACTCAGCAGTGGTGGGATGAGGTTCTGTGCCCCTACATGCCATTTTGATGTAGTGTGAAATAACTGCTGGTCAGGCTTAGTTGCCATTGCTGGTGAATACCAATTGGTGATGTGGGGGTAGGGGAGCTCAAGGTCATCTGGGAGGATCATTTCAGATCGTGCTTTTATTGTCGATCTGGTAATGAGGGAAGGGACCTGGATTATAGAGCTGAATAAAAGTTCCTTGCCCCTCCACTGTTGACAGCTTAGTCACTCTGACTTCATCCTCTAGCTGTTACCTATCCTCATTCATCAATCTTCAATCACAGTTTTTGAAACAACACTGTGCTGTCTCTCTAAAACCCCACACTGTTAAGGAACCTTGCTATGTTTCAAGTTTCTGTTAACTTTATAGGACTGTATAGAACAGTCAAATGACCCCTGGTGGAAAAATTACAGCTAAATTAGAAATATTTTAAAAATACTTCTAAAGACTTAGAAATGATGATAGAAGTCTTTACCCTCTCATAGACTTGATACAAAAATTAGATGTTTTGAGATTTGGTTTTGTGCTAAAATTATAATGAGACTGATATACCTCATCTTTGTATAGTTATTAGGAGCTGGTGTGCTGTGTGTGGTGTTCTTGGGGTTGTTTTCCTTTTTCGGCACAGGTAGGCGGGGCGGTGCTTTGCGGGATCCCCGGTACACCTGTGGCGCATCAGACGTCATCAGAGGGAGCGTTTTTAAAGAGCTGTGCGGACGGATGTCTGGTGTCTGAGTATTGTTGCTTCCACAAGTGGTAACGTGTTTTTGTAAAGACTCTGGAGATTTACACTACATCTGCTAAGTATTCAGAATTCGTCTCCTCGCCTGTTTTCTTTTCCACTAGCCTGTCCCGCTGTCCGCTCGCCTGCCTGGGGCTCTGGAGATTGTGTTCCTTGGTCTGAACGGAGATCTGCTTCGCCTCTACCTGTGACTCTAGAAGGCCTCCGCCCGCGTCTGTATTTTCAGTTGTATCAAGTAAGCTCTCCAACTTTCCCCGTCCGCATCCGTTTTGCTCTCGGTTTTCCGAGTCACCACCTTAACTCTGTTTTGTCCTTCTCCCTTAGATCGCTCCAGTACGCCACCCATCCTCCCCGCACTCCCCGGCTCTGTGCTTTCGTTTCTCCCCGTCATCGTACATTTACCCTGCTACTGTAAATAGCCCTCACCCTTGTAAATACCCCTGCCACTGTAAATAAACAGCATACACTGCAACTTCCCGAGCCTCTGTGTGTTTCTGCTACATGAGTCCACCCCTTTAGAGTCACCTAACTATAGCAAAGGTAACAAAATCTAGATACAGCCAACTCTTAATCCCTACTCCAGTTTTTTTTGTTTGTTTGTTTTCTTTAGAATACCCACTTCAGAATAATATGTGCTGGCTATCTAATCTACTATATACAAGATACATAGATGTGGTACATCTGTCTAAGCAAAAATAGTTAGTCTTATTGGTTGAATGTTTACTAAGTTTCACAATAATCAATTTCAGGCTCATGACTGCTGCAGTGTGTTAGAGGGCCAAAATCATACAATAAAATCAAATACATAACTGGGGGCTGTACAATCCACTGGATGAAATTAAAGTTACTTTACATTTACACAATAATTAAATAATACATACAAAAATAGCAAGCCAAATGAGCACCCCAAGGTGTTATGTAGTTGGCTGTTGGGTGATGAGACTTGTTTCTACAAACAATTTATTTAAGACAGCACGCAGCATGTTGTAATCAATGACAGCAATCAATACATACCTGGCTGTATTTTCTTTAATAAAAAGAAAAATGTGATACAAAACATCAGCACTGCCATTTTTAACAAAGACAAGGGCAACCTCTAACAACTTAGTTGTCTAACCTCTCACAACAAAGGATATAAATTTAACATTTGCTAATTAGAAGTAGACCATGAGACTGGAGTATGCAGAGAGAGAATAACTGAAAAAATGAGCTTTCCTTCTTTAGTGTTCTTCATTCTCTTATGATCCTGCCTAATTAGGTTTCTGCTCTAGCTGTATGTATGTGGGAAGTAGGCACAGAGAGCTTATTTTAATAACACCTTTGTAGAGAAAGTGTCACACAGTTTCAAAAGTAAATGAAAGAACTTATTACTAACAAAAAAGGGAAACAATAAAAGAACTGTCATCAGTGTCATGTTTTTTGCAAATAATTCATAGTCTTCTGCAGAAAATGATTGTGTTGACCAGTTGCTAAAAAGTAACAGCAAAGTACCTACAAAGAAGTTCAAATGTAAAAATCTCTGCTGCAACTTGACCAAAAGGAGAGAAAGCCTGCGAGCGCTGCATCCCCTGAGTGCGCCTGGCCGCAGGTGAAAATCCCTGCAGGGCTCTGAGAGATTTGAGTAGCTGAGTTAAAACAGACTCATGAAAATGTAACTCCTCTTAACTGATCCTACTGTGAACAGACCAGGGAAAAACTTCCCCCAGTTTTTCAAGTATTTAAATGTAGTGCATTACCTCCTACTGATGAAATCTGGGATAAATATTTGACACTGAAACCTACTGTATTATGTCATGGATGGGAAGTAGGATACTTTGTCTTTTAGTATCAAACCCAACAAAAATCACATGCTGTTTGGTAAATGTCAGAGATGAAGGAGTAAAGTAATGCAGACGATTTTTGCAAAGAGACGATGTTGTGTTAGCAGTTCTTCCTGTCCTGGATACAGTTTACACTTTAGTTTCACATCATGCTCTTATCCTGTCATGCAGTAAAATAAAAGTACTGTTACGATAAAAGCACATGCCACAATTTTTGTCCTTCCTGCACACAAAATGTGTATGAAGAAAGTTTGTTGTTTTTCCTATATGCCTATTATGTAGATATCTGAACAACCTTTTAACATAAGTAACAATACAAATATAACTGTATTAAGATTACTGAATTTTGTAATGTGTGACAATGCTGTATTATGGAAAATGTAAAGTGATTATAGTAAAATGTGACTCTGAAGCACTCTTCACTTAACACTTGTAAACAGGCACATCCCAAAGGCTGAAAGGTCACCTGACTCCTTCACATCAACTATATAAAAATGATGGATGAAGCCACTATGATGTCAGGAAGTGGTTTGCAAAGTCTCCCTTCTAAATCCTCCAACTTAGAGGCCAACAGTAGCACAGTTTCTACCAGCAACCTGCTGGTCAACAGCACCACAGGTGGTCATTGTTAACCTATGAAAATGTTATTCTTGATGTTCCACATGTTCAGCTTGGCAGATTTTGGGCCAAATGCTCTCGCTGATGTTCCACCTATTTATCCGCGTTTGGTAATGGCATTAGGAGCACACTTGCTTGTGGCCCCTCTGTGACTGGGATTTTTAATCCTTTGGTTTTAAACCTGAGAAATGTTTCACAAGCTTCTACTTTCCTATCAAGGTAAAGGCAGAAGCACCGGTGGGGAAGCAGATGACCAGACTGAGACTGAATTGTGCAATATTCATTACTTAATTGTACACAAAGCACAGCTCTTGAAACAAAGAAATCTTTTACTGAGGAACTCTCCAGAGGGAACAACAGTGATGGGCAAGTTCAGAGTAGAATCTGAGTCTCAGGAGGTGATCCACTGAGAGAGAGGATATACATAGGAATGATATATAAAAATGTTGTTGCGGTTCCAGGGAATGTTTTCCAGGAATGAACCAGCTTGATGACACAGGTGAGTAGGGTACCATAACAGCAATTCCTCAGAGAGGTTGGCACACAATAATAATTTTCACTAGGATGATTGAACAGGCCTGATTTCTTCATGGCTAAGCAGATGGTTACCTGGGCTGCTTTTTATATACTAGCAGGGGAAATCAGGGAAATGAGCCACAGGTGTGTAGACCGGGGAATCAATGATAATGGCTCCACCTTTGGGTGGAGCCAAGCCTGCCCCACCCAACCTATACCTGCAAGACAAAGAAAACAGGGAGGCCAAAGCTAACCAGTACTTACCGTGACACTTTTCCATAAACTGATTTGAGAAACCTCTTGCTTTATTGATATTATTGATATTATATTCTGCCAAATAAGTAGTCCTGTGTTTTATAGTTATACATGTCACATATGCAATCATGAATGCAACTGCACTGAATAAGAGACTGTGGCATTTTCAAAAGATCTGAAGAGATACTGCTTGCCCAAGTAAAATTTCAAGGAAATGAACTGGGCTGGGAGTTAGGCTGATGGGGTCTGAACGTAGATTAATGGTCCAGATAAAAAGAGAATTTTCTTCCTAAGTGTTCTATCAGTATTATTACCCTGAATGAATCCAAAGGCGTTGACAGTTAAAATAAAACTGAATGAGTAAGAGGCAGAAACAGGGAGACAGAGCAGAGGATACGGAAAGTCAAAATAATGTGGTCCTAACAACTCCTGAGACATTAATATTAAATAATTATTGCAATCCTTTTAAACCATTTTTGAAAAATTATTGATTTTTTCAAATATCTCTGCTTGGCAACTACATACAATAGGATCCATTATACATTTATTTATTATAAAATTTTATATGGCCTCCTTGATTTTTATGAAAGATATGAGGTTATACTATAGAAGAAAAATGCATCAACAATGCCCAACACCTGGCAGGTAATAGTGTGAACATGTGAGATTAGATTCTGAGATAAATTCAAAGCCAAATGTAACTACTGTAATTTAAAATATAAATAAATATAAAGAAATGACTCACTTTTGTTAGAACTCATTGTTGTAAGCCACATTGTAGGAGTAAGTAACAGAAACTACACACACACACACTAAACAAGAGCTGTAGAAACCAGATGATCTTCTTTTAGTTATTTTACACTGACCTGCTACCAGATTGACACATTTCTCATCTTTTCATCTACAGTCTTACCCTCTGGCCTGCATCTTCCTGATTCATGTGATTGACATGTCTAACAGTATCTGTTTGATATTGTTTGACATCCAGAGACTGACAGAAAGCGAGATAAAGTGAGAGGAAGAAAGAATAAGAGAGAGAGAGAGAGAAAGCTGACACTTATGCTCATTTGTGTGAGTAATATGTCTGCTATGTTATTATTATTACTAAACAAAGAGCAAACAGATCACACAGAATGTTTACAGCTGCCAGTGCAAGGATGGCCACTTCCCCCGTGTTTGAAACGAATAAATTAATAAAGTTAGTCCAGTTGCTGCACTTAAGACAACCATGTCTACCTACACAGAAATCTCTGTTTAGTTTTGCATGAACAACAACATGGCTGTCACTACCCAGAATGCACTGTGATTCCTGAGCTCTATTTGCGGAAGCAATAAGAGTGTCAGCTACTCAGAGGAAAGTTGTTCTAAGGGAGGGTGGATGAGATGCTAAAAAAAAATTGGGAGCCTGTCTCAGATTGTGGATGAAATAAGGTCTACATAGCATAAAAAAGGATTACTTTGACCTTGTAGTCATTAAAAGCTTTTTAAGAGTTTAGAAATAAGAATCTGAAAATGAGCATAATAACTCTCAAAAAACCACTTTAAAAATATATTCTATCTTTGTGAGGAGCAGCATGATCCAGAGGTGGAATAAAACTCTAGCACTGATGTTATATTTAATGAGCAGTTATCCAGTCATTAAAGGCCATTGAATACCTCAGGTGGTCCCAGTAAAACATTCTCTTGGAGTGGATGTACAAAAGCTGCCTCGGGGGATCATTTCAGAAACAGACACAGAATGTAAAGGTTTTGAAGGTCACCAATTTCCCCTGATTTGAAAAAAGATTCTTATTTGCTTGCGAACTGGATAAGTTCATCAGTATAATTTTAGCTAATGTTTCCATTTGGGAATAATTCCACTCGAAACACTGGTGACATAAAAAAGAACTCAAACACCTCAGCACAAGTCATCCATAAATTATCAGTAAGTTAAGATTCAAAGTATCTTTTTGTCTTTTTGTCTATTTAAAGTTCTTTTTTTGTGAAGGCCCAGTTATTGATTTGAACTGAAAATTTGTTGCAAAATTGAAATGGCCTAAATTTTGATGAAGTGATTTCTGTGGTGTAGATTAAGTAAATTTGCACCAGTCTTTTTGCGGAATAAAAATTTGACCCTGCTCTTTCAGAAACTAAACGTACCACCATCCAACAGTTATTGATGACAACTGGCAAAGTAACCAGTGGATTTTTATCCCATGGCCCGGTAAAATTTCTCAATGTCAGCACCCAGATAGTGTAGTGGCAACATTACTGCCTTTAGATCAATAAATTGGGGTTTCTCATAAGATAACTAAAGGCTTGGCTTTGGTACAGTGTTGGGGAACCAGGATATACTGATGAAAATAAGGCTATGGGAACAATATCTATCTTCCACGTGTTTGCAATCAGGACACAAAAAACTCTGCTTTACCTTTCTTTAAAAGATAGTCTTATAGCAGGGTTAGAGTTATCCCCGGTGATGGTGTAGACCTTAGAAAGTAAATATTATCATCAGATCTCACTCTTCTCACTCTTCATTTTAGCCTTAAATCCACTATGGGTTTGGTCACCATTGTTACACAAGTTATTTGTTGGTACTTTCATGTACTCAAATCATGGGCCTCAACTGATAACTATATATCAATATTGATTAAGTTACATCAAAAATAAAATACTGATGTTAAAGTATTCAGAGGCTTTCTGTACATATAAATGTTGGCAAGTAATCAAGTCACTTTTCTGTTACATCAGGAAACTAGCAGGAACTATTACTGATTTGCTGTAAACCCGGAAAATTTGGCAAAACTAAAATAAAATTAGCACAATTACAAGGATCACAAGATTACAGAAATGTTGTGTAGCACTTTAAATTTGATTACTTTAGACAATGTAATTAAAATTCAAATACCGCTATTAGTTTTATTATTGATATTCAAAGATAATTACTCTGAGATCATTTTTGTCTTGCTATTACAGAGAGGAAATATCACACATGCTTAATTTGATGTTTGCCAGAGGACCTAATTATTAATTTGTGCAATAACTCAAAAGACATAAGATCGAAATTACAAGCAAAATGCCTTTTTAAAAAAAGGAATATTGCATACAAACAGGCACTTAAAGATAACATCTAGTCAAAATGTTTGTTTATTCTTGTTAACAAGACCATACATGGGAGAATGTGTAAAGTTCTTGCAGTGGGGTCCTGCCCAGGTTCAAACACTTGCAGGTTCATTTAGTTGCTGTGATGCATTTGCAAAAGAAAAACTGGACATGAGTCATCTGTGTATGATGAAGTTTCCATGCCTGAAAACACACACAGTTGAGGCAGTTGCTGCCAAGACCCTGGTGGGTACATACAACTATGACAGAAGAACTACTGGTGTTCTGTATATTTGTCTGTCTGATATGTCAGGATGGTGACTGTAGTGCTGTGCTTGAGCAGAAAGAACAGGCTTCTTCTGTCTACAACAGTAGTAATAGTAGTTTGCTAGTCTCTGCTGGAGAATCTTGCAGAATCGATTCATTTGTTTTCCTAAGCGCCTGGGCAATTCAGGGCTGCAGGGGGCTGAAGCCTATCACAGCCAACACAGAGGTGAAACTGGCTCCTTGGACAAGTTTCCAGTCCATCACAGGGATTTCACACAGATACAGACAACCCTCCATGCTAAAAGTCACATCTACAGACAATTTAGAACAGCTAATTAACCTAATGAGCATGTCTTTGGGTAGTGGCAGGACACCGATGCAGGCAGAGGTACAACATAAAAAGTCCCCACAGAAAGGACCCAGGAGGGTTCAGAACCAGAACGTTTCTGCTGGTGAGTCAATGAAAAAAGGAAACTGAAACCAAAGTGATTCTATTTTCGCACTTTTTGCAAAATATTTTTCTTGCCCATTCATTAACTCTTTCAACTGATTCCAGTACCTTGCTGTGGACAACACCACATGACAAAGTGTTAGCTGCTCACACTTTGTTCATCTCAGAGAGGCGACCCACCCTGTGCTGACAACAGCAGGAATCCTGCTTTCACTATGTCTGGCTCACACTCATTAAATGTATCTCATGAAGTGTAAACCATACCTCACAACCATTGTGAGATATGGTTACATGTAAACCATTTCTCACAACAAGCTGAACCCTATTATATTTTCAGCTGGACCAAATGCACTTGTCAAACGCACTCAAATCCTTATGCTTACTCATTTTTCTTTGCTTCTAACACAACAAAATGTTCCCTTGCTGCCAAATATATCCCACCCACTAACAGATGCAATGATGAAGAGATAATCAGTGTTATTCACTTCACTCCAAAGGTCATAAAGTTATGCATGGTCAGTATCAATCATTAAGTGAATTTAATCAGTCTTATAGTATGACAATAAATAAGGTTGTGGGGTTGTTACCTTACAATATAATATGTTTTGACTGTTCTTGTGATTTGGCCAGTTCCACTTTGACAAATTTCACTCCCTGAGTCTGTTGTTTCGAAAAAAAATCTTGTTTTCCTTGCTTTCCTTTTTTTTTTTCTTTCTTACATCTTCCTTCCTCTGTCAGTGTTTTACAATAATATTTTTTTTGCTGCCTGGGAAACACAGAAGCTGTACATTTAGTTCACAGATGCACTGACAAACTAACCCAAAACTGTTTGTCTGGTGATATTTGTTGACCTATTTGAAAAGTTCCAAATGGAATTTACCTGGTACTGAAAAACATTACTCATTTTATGATTACTTCTCTTTACTAGCTAGCTAGACAATGAAATACTGCAACCATAACTTTACTTTTGCTCTATGAACTTATTCCAGGGATGGGAAGGAAAAGGGGATGTCATGAAGGTGTAAGCAGGCCATGGGATATCATTATATTCTTATTACTGAGCAGGTATCTCAACGCCATCACTGGAAGCAATGGCATGCTGCAGCTTATAAAGAGTTCACTTACTGAGGCTTTTGTAGTTCAGTTTTCAGTTTACCTCATGAAGTATCTCTCATATATACCCATATATACTCATATATACTCATATGAGCCCACTTCTCATTAGTGTGTCCTGGTATATATTTATGTATATAGCATACAGTGGCTTGCAAAAGTATTCGGCCCCCTTGAACTTTTCCACATTTTGTCACATTACAGCCACAAACATGAATCAATTTTATTGGAATTCCACATGAAAGACCAATACAAAGTGGTCTTGTAGATCTCTGCAGCTCGTCCAGAGTCACCATGGGCCTCTTGGCTGCATTTCTGATCAGCGCTGTCCTTGTTCGGCCTGTGAGTTTAGGTGGACGGCCTTGTCTTTGTCACGGTTCTGGGTCCTTTTTGACCCAGAGTTTTGAGTTTTAGTTTATGGTTTATGTTTAAGCCCTTCAGGTTTTCTAAGTTCATTTTTTATCATGCCTAGGTTGTTATAATTCTTTATTAGATTCCCCTTGTGTCTTCCACCCCTGTTAAGTCTCCCTTGCCCTTCATGTGTTTCATGTCTGTCTTACGTCGTCAAGTTCAGGTTGTCATGTCTGCGTCTTATGTTTCCTGTTTTATTTTGAAGAGGTCTTGTGTTCCTGTGTTCATCGTGTTTAGTTTTACCCTTCCACTGTGACATCCCTATGTTCCATGTTGTGTCTACTGTGCCTTTCTCTATCATGTTTCAGGTTCCTATGTTCTGTCTCCCCAGTCGCTGTTAGGTTTACATGTCTAGAGTTCAGTCAGTGTGTTTCCAGTTTTACTTTGAAGGTCCGTGTCTCGTGTCAGTGTTTCTAGTTTTGCTTCCCCTGTCTCGTCCTGCCTAATCACTCCCAGCTGTGCTCTCCTCCTGTGGCTCTTTCCCCTCGTTATCCCTCAGATATGTCTGTGTGTTCTGCCTGCTTAGTGTATTTTGTGTCCTCAAGTTTAGTTAAGTTCTCCTAGTTTCCAGCAATAAAGCTGCCATTTCGGAATTTAAGTTTTGCCTCTGTGTTTTGAGTTTGCGTTTGGGTCCTTTTCCTGCCTACCTGCACACAGACCATGACAGAAGATCGCGACCAGACAATGGACCC
>VUQG01032975.1:0-10268 GCA_015106755.1 Etia nguti | reverse complement strand
TATGCTAACATAGCTGTGTCGCTAGCGATCATGTAGCACATCACTATATACCAGCTAGTCCAACTTCAGTAACCCTACAAACGTCACTGCTATTTAGTTTTCTGTCTTCATTCATGTTGGAAGTGATAGCAGAGCTGTACGTTTTAATCTTTTCAGAAATCTCTCAGTCAGAACATGCTATATCATGTTTAGGTGAAAACTAGCGAGCTAACTTCCTGCTAACTTCTAACTCCATTAAATTGAATAAATTCTGTTTTCATGGATGCCTGGATGTTAAACTTAATTGTTACACCTGGTAAAGCAGCAACGCTGACCATTTTATTAAAGATGACAGAATAAGGACAGTTTCTAACTCTCAATGATGCTGCAGTGTTCGTTTGACTTTGGGACCTGAAGCAGACGGAGTTTTGGACCCAGATTACTCCGCGATGCTCCTGACTACGGTAGCCATAATGCTCCGACAATCCATCAAGCGGTGCGGCTTCGTAGCTTACCAAAGTCGTGCTAAAACATTTTTTGACAGATTTTTGAGCGCCGTGTACCACATAAAATCGGTTCGAGGTCAGTAAGCACAACCAGAATTCATACATAAGGCGCACGGTCAATTTTTGAGAAAATTTAAGGATTTTAAGTGCGCCTTATAGTCCGAAAAATATGGTACTTACCATATTTGTCCTCCTCTGTCGCAGATTTTGTCTTAGTGCGCCAGCCTGGCTTACCTGTGGCCAAACCCACTTAACCCACTCCCACACATGAAGAAATACCTGTGAAAGCTGAGGATGCTTGACTTGCACATAAAGCTGTGGAGAAACAATAAATTCCTACCTGCATCCTCACTTATGAGAGACTATACTCTCATAAGTATAGTATGAAAACTAACCTGTGAAAACTGTGAACTTACCTGCCAAACTACCTTGTGATTTATGAGCTCAGCCCTGTGAAGAAAGACTTGAGACAAGACAGCTTGATCTCTGAAACTCTGTGAATAATTACAAGCACTCACAGGTGGTTAATCTAAAATGATTCATTAAAATCTTTTAAAGATTTTCTGCAAATTACTCCTTATAAACTAACAATTTCATCAAACAGGAATCTTGATATTATGTTTTTTCCAACAACTGGATTTTGATTCATTCCTGTTTTGTTTGTTTTTTTCAACTAAGAGAGAACTCAAACCTATACTATCAGCCAATAACATGAGCTTTTTCTATCTAGTTATATTATATACGGTAACTTTTCACTTGCACCACTCAGCCCTCCCTAGCCCTGCATTTGGTTCAAAACACAGTTGCTAGCATAAAATTACTTGCAAGCCTTATTTTTGCCTCCCTTCATGGGTTTCCAGTGACATTTAGAATTTGTTTTAGGAATTTATTAATCACACACAAAGCCCCGCGTGGCCTCGCCTCTGCTTATATAACAGAACTGCTGAGACCTTATTCCAGCAGCTGGCCTCTGCTCATCTGACGAGGGCGTTTTAAGTCTTCCCCTCTCTAGTTTTAACCATGTAGCACCTAAGCTTTGAAACGGCCTTCCTCAGTCCATGTAGGTTAAATCAGTGGTTTGTTTTGAATGTATATATGTATGTGGTGTATGTTTTATGCCGAATTCTTTTTAAAGTGTGGATTTTATCCATATCTCATTTGTCATCCAATATATTGTCGCAGAGTTGCAGGATGCGTACTATTACTATTAATGATGATGATTACTATACTATTACTATTATATTATTACTGTCATTGATGATGATGATGATGATGATTGTATTATATTATAAAATGTCAAGCTCTCTTGTTATATAATTGTCAAGATTGTCTGTTTCTGCTAAATTCATACTATAACATATCATTTTAAGAAAAGTAAACTTGCCCCTTACTGAAAGAAAAGGGAAGCTTACACTAATCCAGTCTCCTTGAACTTTCCCTTTACTCCCATTTATTCTTATAGGGAAGGTTTTTTAGATTTTGACTGAAGTTTTTGAAAAGGCTGTAAAAGAAAAATGATTTGGCTCCAGGGTGGAAATATTTGAAATGTATACCCATGTAATGAGGGATAAAATGACCCGAACCAGTCTCTCCACTTGACCAGACTGCATAAGTGGTCCCCAGTGCGTACCCGGGATCCCTCAGGCAAGATCCTGTCCTTTTGATTTCAGTCTTTTCAACCGTAACTTGTCAGAGATGACAAGGGCCAATTAATTAATTAAAACTGGCACACCTTCTTAGCTAAAGTGCTTAATTTTTTTCCACTGACTTTTTCAATTTTTTTTTATTATTACTATTATTTATTTATTTTTTCACTTTAGGCCATCTCTAAATTGGTTAGGAAAAAGATGAAGTTAAGGTCTGTTTGATATTTTGAGTCTTGGTGGAAAAGAAAGTGTTCAAATGTTAAAAAAAGGTGAATTTTATCGGTTCCTTCATGAATAATTTGCAACAGTGTTTACTGGATGTGATAAATTGGCTATTACTTTAGTAGGTAGACTGAAAATGTCTCAGTAAAGAGTCCATACTATAAAAATCTGAATGTATTTCCAAAGGAAAAACATACAGCTCTATATACAGCTAAATCTGATTGTTTTCTTCAATTGTTTGTAGATCTAAATACTCCTAAAGGTTCTGACTGAGTTGCAAACACACACAGACACACACATACACATACAGTCGTCTGTCCTGGTAACATCCCATATCTGTATTTCTGATTAATACTAGCCTGTGGTCATCTATCAACATATGGCTGTCATTACCCCAATCGAATCCACACTCTGAAATGCATTTAGGGGGAAAAAAAGAAAATCAGACTCTTTTTTTTTTTTTCCTCATCGTCCCATCTGGTGACATGGATAATTAATCACCTAAGCTATGTGCCTCCGATCGTCATTATTTAGCCTGAGAGAAGAGGCTGACGCTCACTCTGTGTGTGTGTGTGTGTGTGGGTGTGTGGTTTGTTGCAGGGGGAGCAAGAGCTAGGTCTGGCTCACTGTTTCAGCTTGCTCATGGCAGCTTGTTTGCTGGGTTCCAAACACAAACATGATCAGATTAACAAACAGTATTGTTCAGGCAATCAGCCCCCCTGTGCTACAGTCTAACAGTTCAACTAATGAGGGTTATGAAGAACGAAGTTGCTCTTTTCTTTTTCTTTTTTCCTTCAGTTACTAAAAATGGGGGCTGCGTGGATTTTACAACCAGTAATGTAGGATATAACAAAACGAGGGTACAAAAATCTACAGAGTGGGCAAGATTTCAGCTATGCAGAGATTCTAGTTGCCAAGAAGTGTGGGATTTACTTATGCTGGAGCCTTGCCAGTACAGACTTTGCCCTCGCTAAAAGTACTGCATGAATTTTCGGGGGAGTCACGAAGCTGGTTACTTTCAGCCCTGCATGAAGGTAATGGAAAATGTTCACATTGATTGTGCCTCCGCTTTGTTCATTGTTTCCTCTACACTTTATGTCAAGTTTAAAGCTGCCAAAATAAGCTCTGCACCAAAGCTCTACCTCAAGGTGCTAACTATGTCTCACAAAGGCAACAAAGTGATAAAACAAAAAGCAATCTTTCTTTAGTTTTTTTTGTTTGTTTGTTTGTTTGCTTGTTTGTTTTCAAAAGAGTTCAATGCGATTAAACACACAATGAATTCAGGGGGAATTCAGAGCAGATAATTTGAAAATGGACCTATTGTGCTACGCCTCTGTTTGATATAACTCAGAGCAGATACCGTTAATATGGATGATTTGAGAGACCCAACCAATCAGAATAAAGTCGACTGACTGGAAAAATGAGTTAAAATATCTTGTTTCAGAACGAAAATGAGTCCAAGAATAAAAGAAAGTGTGTATTTGGCTGTACCAAAAAGGCAACTATAAGAATGAGGCCCTGGGTTAATGCTTAAACAAACACAGTATAAAATACGAGCCCTTCTGAACCGCTGTATTTTAGAATCCTGTGTAAGAATGGTGTCCTGCACAGCCATCCTGAATCAATTACTTGCTGCTTACAAGTGGAAAAGTTTTCAAATAAAACACAAGCAATGCCTCGAGGCACTGAGGTCTTCACGCTTTATTATGTGGCTTATTTGCAGAGAAAGGTGTAGCCACAAATAATTTGTTAGTGTGGAACAAAGAAGAAATGACAAACAAAAGAAACAAATTCCTTCCAGCTTTTTTTTACCAGAAGAATAACACATAATAAATACATTATGATCTAGGTCCTTTGTCATTGTACACCGGCTGTAACCTTGTTAACCAGTACATGTGAACTTGAATCTTGGCAAACAAGATAAATATTTGTAAATATGGGCCTTCCACGGGAATTTCAGAATCAGACATACCATGCTTTATGTGGCATTCCTGAGAGCATTCCTGCATTCTTGCAGTATCTGTACACGTACAGCTACAGAGGTGAGTACTTATTTTTATTATACTATAATATTTTATTATACTATACTACCTCATCGTACTAGGAATAACAGTAGTACGATGAGGAGGGGAGGGATGGTAAATGTGTGTAACTGGTCCCCTTCTAGTGAAATGCTGTGAGGTCACAACAAAGGAGGCACACAGATACTGCACAGAGCGTCACGTTCACCTTCAGCTCTGATAAAGAAATTCACTTGTAACACACACACACACACACACGTGTTGAAGTATGCAATTCTTTTTCTTTTTTTTAACTTATACCCAGCACAATTCCAAAATGTGAGCAAAGAAAAACGGTGGACATGACAGAACAGATCTGCCATTTACCATTAAAAAATACAAATTCCTTAATTTGATTTAACTTTAATTTTAATATGAATCACTTTAAATAACAAAAAAAAGCTGTAGACATCATTTTAATGCTGATGAGATATTGTTGTCATCCCACAGGGAGGTTGGGCGGAGGGTGGATGGCATGGACACCCAAGTTGTGAATGCGAGAACTTCAGAATGAGGCGATGTAGGATTTGAAATTCACACCTCGACCTCAAGGTCACGGAAATATACTTGTGTAGCGCTTTACTCTAACAGAGCACTCAGAGACCTTTTTACTCATTCACATACATGTTGACATTCATAATCACTTCTTTTAAGTGCTTTTCTAACATTCACTCCCACATTCACACGGATCAGGGGCAACTCAGGGTTCAGTATCTCGTCCAAGGATACTTTGACATGCAGTAGCTGGGGAATTGATCCACCAACCCTCTGATCGGTACATGGCCCACTCTGCTTCCTGAGCCACGGAGAAAGAATACAGGCTGGAAAAAATAAACATAGAATCATAAAAAATATTACATAATAAAAGAAGATATAGCGCCATAATAAAAACACAATTCATTCCTGTGTGATTGGTAAATCAAATCCATAAAAAACAGCAGCGAAACAAAACCAGAGACAAGAAAAATCAAAATTTAGTACAAATACTGCAGAACTTGGTACTCTTTGTATTTATGATGACAATTTAAATCATTAGACTGCAACTTACCCATACGAATCACAAATCAAGTGCATGCAACTATTTAAAGCATTGGGAAATTCTGTCTTCCAGTCTTTGCATTCAGATTTTTCCTACTGTCACATGTCAAAATCTGCTCCTTGAAACTGCCTCTTTTGTATACCAACACATTGACCACAGAGGCAGATAATAAAGATCTACCCCATGAAACTTTGTGTTAATATGTAATTAATATTCATAGCTATAGGGGCTGGTGTGATCTGTACTTCTAATAAGCTAAATGTTACACTCTAATTGCTATCTAAATGTCATCTAGGACTTGGGCTACTATAACATAATTCTATGCTGATGGTGTATTGTTCTGTTGTGTATTGGTACTTCAGGTGTAAACAGATTAACTTTGTTTATATTTTTTCAAGACCTTCCCAATTGGCCCTCTTCAATGTTTCCCAAGAATTACCAGTGTTAAAATTACAGCTCTTTTCATTTCAGGGCTAATTTAATTGGCCTTTTCAAAATATCAACTGGCTGCAACAAATGGTCCAAAACTGTCACAGAGCCACTGCAGAATGAACCAGCCAACACTCCCCTTTTGCTCATTTAAGCCTGGATGGAGGCATTACAGCCACAATTTTCAATTTTGATCATGAGCGCACTGGCCAGTGTTCTTGCATGACACATTAACCAGCCTTTACAGATCAACAGTCGAACAAATGAAACGGAAAATACACCATTCTTGGAAGTACCAAAAAATCCTGACACACAAGAGTGGGAAGGACTGGGATGTATTCACAGAACCCTTCAAACACCATCCTCCAGTGGCTTGCGCTGATTTCACTCTAATGAAATCATAACATGCTCTGTAATCAGAACTTCATTGCACTACGTCAGGGTGAAAGAATGTGTGTGAGACAAAGCGGCAGAAGGGGTACATTTGTACAGTTTGTCATTGCCATTCTGATCTTATAGGGTACAGTTTGGGATCTGTTAACCACTGTTTTGACTACAGACAATGAATTTGAAAGGAGACGATGACCAAATGGATCAAGAATGGCATATTTTACCTATCCGTATGTGCTTGATGGGTGAATTGTTTCAGCATAGCATTTTGTATAGTCAAGGTAGAAAATAAAAGAACACAGTATTTCACTTGTAAGGTTTTGTGTCAGGACCAGTGATGGGTTCCTTACTCAAAAAAAGTAATGTACTACACATTATTCATTAATGTTGGTAGGGGTGATGCAGTACGTTACTTAATTACTCGTCTAAGAAAGTGGTTCTTTTTACTCTGTAAATTGACCTGAAAGATAATTACCGCTTTGTCTTGTATCTAATACACCAACACAAACCCCTATCCTAATGAGGATACACATAGGATCTTTCTTTCAGTGTTTATGTATAGATAGAAAGCATACAAGACCAAGATAGGAGATGAAAACCAACCTAAAGAGACTTTAAAGCGATCGCCACAGTGATTCTACTGTAGAAACATGAATAAGTAGACATCAAGCCTGACTGCTCATCAAAAACTCTGTTACCTGTTGATGTTCAGGGTCTGGCTGCTGGGCCGGGGTCAGCATACACTCAGCTTTAACATCACTCTGGGTTCTTGGCTAGCTTTGTGTTAGCATGCTGCCTGTGGACACCCTTGCAGTTGTGTTAACAGTATAATGCAGTTGTTTCTGTCCTGGATGCAGTTTGCACTTTACCATTACGTTCTTGTTCTTTTGTGCAATGAAAATAAAATTGATGTGTCATGGTCCGGGGTCATTTGACCCACCGTTTTGAGTTTTCTTGTGTTTTTGTCATTTTGTATTATGATTTATTTTTAAGTCCACTTTGTTAGTCCGGAGTTTATTCTATAGTGCCGAGGTTGTTCTGTTTAGCTTTTGATTATTAGATTACCTCTTGTGTCTTTGCCCTCGGTCTCCTTCTGTGTGTCTGTGTTTATATTTGTTGTGAGTTCCTGTGTCTTGCTTCCCTCCTCGTGTTTCATTCTGTTCCCCCCTGCCTGTCCATATCTCTGTGTCTGTCTGCACCTCTGTGTGTGTGTTCCTGTTACTTCCTGTTTTACTTTGGTAGTCTCCTGTCTGTGTGCGGCATGTTTTGCTTCGCTTCTCTTACTCTGAAGGCACCTCGTCTTGTGTGTTATGTTTAGCTTTGCGTCCTCTGTCTCGTTGTGTGTAAATTGCCCCAGCTGTGTTCCCCATGTGTTTCCTGTTCAATCGTCATTCCCTGTGTATTTATAGCCTTTGTTTTCTTCTGTCCAGCGTCATGATCTCCCTCATGGTTCTGTGTGGGTCTCTGTGTGGTTTCCCCATGTTTAGTTAATTAGATTTCTCAGTTTAGTTTTGTGTTGTTTATTTGTTCAGCGAATAAAGTTGTGTTTTGAGTTTAAGTCCCATCTCTATGAGTCTGCATTTGGGTCCTCTCCTGCCTGCACATAGCCGGATCATGATGTCCATATCTCCCCTGTAGACACCCACACAGGAACTGGAACCAGCTGATTGTAGTGTGAGTGCATAGCAAGAAAAAAGCTTGTTTGATGTGTTTTGTTTTCTATCCACCAGGCGTGCAGATAACTGAAGAACCTTTGTAACGTCAGTGATATAACTGTAACTGTAATGTAATTACTGAATTTAGCACAGCAACACATTAAATTACTCCATTACTGAAAAATGTTTACCCAAAGCTGACTGGGACAGACAAAGCTCATCTGGGTATTATCAGGCCTTAAAATAATTGAAATAACAGCATAATGAGTTTTTCAGACACTGCTCCTGCATTTTAATTTATTTTTTATTAACTAAATAATAACACGGTGTAATATATCACACCACATTACAATATGTTCTATGACCCTGATGAGGACCAGGTGGTTTTTCTTTTATAATCTCCTGATACATAACACCATAAAATTGAAAGATGTTGTACTTTGTTTTTACCGTGGCTATTTATATTGTATTTCCCAGGTTTAAAATGATGCAGGCAAGCTGTGTGTTGATGGTGGGTGGTAGGGTTCAAACCATCAATGACTGAAAATGACTTGTTACCAACTATTAAGCAGGGCCCTTTATTTTAAACCTGCTAACCTACCAAATTGCTTTCTATGCCCTAAAATTGTAGAAAAAGGCCAGTTGGAGCTGAGTCAGCTCTTCACAGTCATTATAAAATTACAAAACATTTCACATGAGATTCTATTTTAGAGGATAGCGTGACCGTGTTTCAAGACAGAATTAGAATGCATGGTTTATTTTTGCATGAAGATAACTTTAACAGGAATGCGATTATCTTTCTCCGATACTATCAGTGAGCCATTGTTTTGTCGGCAATCTTAAAAAATGAACTTTGTTAATTCAACTCTTCCTTCTAGTTTTACTTGCTTTGGGCATCATTAAGATTGAGTTCATATTAATTCTTAGCACAAGTGTTTGGTTTGCTTTGGTATTTGTCACACTTGCCTAATTTTGTCTTCCATCTGTGTAAGTGGTTTGGATGATTTTTCATGTGGTGTCAAAAAAACAATTTGGAGGGTTTAAGCTATCAGCTACTCTCTAATGTGATTCCATGCTCGCATACAAATACACAGATAAACAACATACTTATGTGGGCTAGGTATCCAAAATAGTTGCAAAGCACATCAATGTGCCAAAAAAAGAGAATAGAAAGAGTAGGCTGGTTGACTCAGCAATGCTGGCAGCAACTATTCTGACCATGTGATTCTATAAATGATAGGATAGATGTGTTCTGATGACTGCATGAATGTAAAAATGTTGGTTCAGAGGTACTCTGATGGCGTGCAGATTTCACCAGGCTCTGTCAAACTAATTAATCTTTACAAGTTAAAATATGTCTGATCCCCATGGCAACCTGTGTGCACATTAGTAGCCAAATTAGTGACATGCCTGCAGAGATGACATTTAGGTGAACTAGGTGATCTGTCGCTTATGTCAGTCTCATATGGCTAATTATTAAATCCAGGACTTAGGTGACCCCTTTAGTTTTCCCTTCATCACTTCTTTTGGTTCTGAATGCTGTTTGTGTTTTGTGCTAAATACCAAATTTTCAGTGTTTAAAGGGAGACAGGTAAGGTATCATTTGATCAAACTGAGGGTAAACTACGCACAGTATGAACTGCGCTGTTCTAGATGGAGACCTCTGATTAGTGACCCTTCCGTTTTGGGATTACAGCTCCTAAAGCTTCATATGTCTGTTTCCATATATGCCTTGGTTGTAAAAACGGAAAGTCCATCTTTACAACCAAACCTCTCCATAGTTTCTAAAAAAGAACTTCAAAGGTTTATTCATCACAGTTTTTCATTATGACCTAGTCAATCCTAAGTGAGCATAGTTGGTGTTGTTTTTTGAACACCTGCTTGTTTATGTATTTTAATTTATTCTTCACTTTACATGAGAATCCTCATGAAATCCTTTGAACGACTGGTGTTAGCCCATCTGAAGGACATTACAGGCCACCAGTTGGACCCCCTGCAGTTTGCCTACTGGGCAAACAGGTCGGTGGATGATGCAGTGAACACGGGGCTGCATTACATCCTGCAACACCTCGACCGCCCGGGAACTTATGCCAGGGTCCTGTTTGTGGACTTTAGTTCGGCTTTTAACACCATCGTGCCTGACCTTCTCTCCTCCAAACTCTCCCAGCTCAGCGTGTCACCAGCTATCTGTCAGTGGATCACCAGCTTCCTGAGAGACAGGAAGCAGCAAGTGAGGCTGGGGGAGATCACCTCTGAAACTCGGTCCCTCAGTACTGGTGCCCCTCAAGGATGTGTCCTCTCACCACTATTGTTCTCCCTCTACACTAATGACTGCACCTCCA